>MU725175.1:4699-19925 GCA_026770625.1 Nicotiana glauca
TATCTACAGATTCCAGTTATACCTTCATCTGATGTGACAATTCAAGATTGTCCATCAGCATTGTATCATATTTTTTTCCAAGACCAGTGAATGACTCTACTGCATTCTTTAGGTTTGTAACATTCCATCGTCCGATCAATTGCCTTATGTAGTCTAGCAAAGGTAGTACTGGGAGTTCCCTAGCAGCCTTGAGTGCTGCATTGATCGACTCCGCAATATTTGAAATCATTGTCAATGTTCTGTTGACAGTGGAATGTGCTCTCGACCATCTTTCATACCCAACATTCATTAAGTAATCTTTGACCCTCTTATCAATTTTCTCTACCTCTGCCATGTGGTAATCAAACTTCTCAACAGTGTATGCTTTGGACATAGCAAAAAATATGTCTTTGAGCAGCAAATGGTTTTTTTTGTAATTTTTTTTTTACATTATTCCATAGATGCCATATGCAGACACAATGAGGTACTTGTGGATACAATGTTGACGATGCATTTTCAATGCCTTCATGCATGTCCGAGACTATGCACATTCCCTCAATTTCCCCAAATGCATCTCGTAAAAAATCACTCCCAGGAAGCATTATTCTCTGAATCTACTATAGCATATGCGAGTGGTAGGATATTACCTGCTGGATCTTGTGTTAATGCTATCAATAATGTTCCTCTATATACCGATTAAAGAAAAGTTCCATCTACAACAACAACTAGTTTGCAATACTGCCATCCTTTTATAGACGGATATAGTGCAACGAAAGCATACATGAACAAGTCTTCCTCTATTTTTTTTTTAAATTTACCATCGACATAGGATTTGTAAGAACCAGCATATAAAAGTAGCTTGGCAGCTTTTCATATGATTCGCTTGGGTTCCCTCTCAGTACTTGAACTGCATATTCTTTCGATGTCCATGCTTGCATATATGTCATCTGAAGACCATACTGCTTGTTCATGTCTCCAATTATGTCATTAAGAGTGTATATTGTTTTGGGGTCTTTATACTTATCTATCAGAAGATTGTCGATGAGTTTTGCAGTAGCTTGACGTTGTGCGTAAGATTTGTTTTTCAAGGGGCATGAGTGCACTTTGCTGAAATTTCTGACCTTGAAAACATTTGCTTTTTTCAGGCTCGAAGACTTAAAATACCAATCATAGTTGTTGTTGATGCATACTAGGCAGTACCTACGACAAGGATATAAACTTTTGCATCAATAAACAGAGCAACATGAAATACAATGATACATAGTGATACACACTGCAATCAACAATACTAGATGAAAAAATACAATGATTATACAGTACTAGACAGTGACAACCACAATTTAAACGTGCACAACCACATACTTACAAGCAACAACTTATTTTTTGCATAATTATGCTTCTAATATCAACTACGATATACATTGAGATACATAATTATACAATAAAAATTTTGATACCTGCTTTCACTTGATCTATGCACCTTAAACTGAAAATTTTCCTTTAATGCCAAGTGCTTCACGACTTTGATTATCGTTGCCTTGTCTTTATAAATTTGACCTTCTTCTACATCTGTGTGTTGAGGGTCAGTTATTATTGTATTTTCATCAGATTCTGTATCATTCCAGTCTTCTCCATCCCCAAACTCGATCATCTTAATTATATCGCCATTGTATCTCTCCTCTACAACTGAGCTTTGTGCACATTCTGAGGAAATGACAGCAGAATTGGAATTGTAGCAGATCATGTCCATATCCTTTTCACTTGATGTTATACAAATGGGATACATTGTAAATTCTGAGCTTTTTTTCAGCTCGAGATATACACATAGACCCATACTATTGTGTATCGCTATTGGCGGAGAACTGTTTTGGACGGTGTATTTGATTTCAATATCATTCAATGAAGTATCTATCTTAAGTTATTTCGAAATCACGTCTACAAAATCTTCAAAACTTATATTTGGAGTAACTATTACAGAGTCTACATTATAATCTACAAAGCTGTTGTCAACATTCCATCGGCCACCATAATGAATAAAAATTGGTAAATTTGCCATAGAAGTAGCTGAAATTAGGTCAAAACTCACTAATTCCGTGATTGATTGTGATTGCAGTTCGTAGTTCCTTCTACACAAAAATTGCAAAAGTTGTATCTACACAGAAATTGCGAAGGTATATAGTGAAATTGATCGATTTTGAGTGAAATTTGGAGCTCATTTTGAGATTTTTTTGAGAGTGAATGCCGTCATTTATAGAGTTAGAGAATGTTGTGATCCGTTAAATTGATACAAACAGGGAAGGAAGGAAGATCTTTAGCGTGATTCTCGGATAGAAGAATCCTTCCTTACGTGTATCTATAATTTTGGGCTACTTTTGGTAAGTGTGTAATTTTGGGCTACAGCTCGGTAAGTTTGTATTTAAATTGGCTATTTCTGTACTTTTCCCTTATTTAAATAAGTCTTAAAAAGGTTGTATTCCATGTAAAATCCTCAAAAAATTCACCCAGGTCCAAGCCCAAAAACCAAGCCCCGACCCGCCAGGCCCAATCCCTTCCCCCTTCATTAAACCTAATCCCTTCCCGTTAAAAGAACCCAAGGTCATCAGATGAACACGCGCACACGCGCGCGCGCACACACTCAGTCACACCCACCAGAGTTGTTGAGAGGAAAAGCTTGCAACCAAAAATGCTGAGTTTTAGAAGCTTTTAAAAGAAGAGAGAGAAAAATCATTATAAAAAAAAGGGAAAATAGTTGTTCAAAATTGCTGCTGCATGGCTTGATAATTTCTTGATTTTTAAAGCTGTTAGAGTTGAAATGCTGCTGACTCTGCTGTCGTACCGTTCTCTGTTGAGCTTCACTCAGCGGCTGTTTCTTAGCTTTTATTAGGCTTGTCCCAGACTTCAATTTCTGCAAGTTTAGGTCGGTTTCACTTGCGCAGAATTAGGTACGCACACATCAATTTGTAATTCCTTTGGTTTTTGTTAAAATGATTGGAACCCGTATGTTGGCCTCAGTGCAAATGCTTCTCCACTTTCAATTTCTAAGATGTATTGGATAGTAAGTTTCTTGCTATTAACTTTTCCTGCTATGAATATGCCGAAATGCTTAGATTTTACTTTTCCAATATTTTGGCCTTATTGTCCTCGACCAATTACTCTCTAAGCTCAAGCTATTGGACCTCATATGTAAAGTAACAATTCCCGTAGATTGCAAAAGAATAGATAGAGTGTGTGATAGATTAATTACCCCCTTTAGATAATGTGCTTGAAGCTTGACATTTATATACCTCGCGATTTTGTGTACTGATAATAGAATCGTGCTTGTTTGATTGTAGATGCGTCAAAAATGATGTTGCTTAAAAAGCAGTACAAAATTTCAATTTGCTAAACATCAACTCTAATGTTACCACGGCTAAATATGAATGTCCCCATAATCATGTTGCCTCTCTACTATTGATAACATAGACTTCTTTAAATGTAATTATTGCTGTGGATGGAATATTAGTGTTATAGATGTGGAACCTGAGTGTTTCTTTCAGATAAGATGTGTAACCAAATGGTTTTCAAATAAGATTTAGAACTTAGCTCATTCGTTGTTTTTATTACTGCCTCATTTTATATCAGATATCTTATGCTAGGAAAAGATAAATAGTGTTAGAAATCATAAGGTTGAACCATTATTGACATTGTTCTTGCTGGCATGGCTGTAGTACACTTTACATTCGTTTCCCTATGAGTTACATTTCTGTTAGAGGAGGTGTGAATGTTTATTACCAGATTCCCTTTGTATTTGAATAAAAATGCTAATCTAAACATCTTTTAAAATTTTTCTGTTGGATCAAGCTGCTGCCTACGATCATATGTAGATGATTTTGATTAATTACATTTCTTGGTCCAGTAAGCCCTTTTAATCTAGTAGTCATTTGACCTCCAAATAAAGCATAGAGTCAAGTTGAATTGACTTGGTTGTGATACCTAATTTTTAAACTATATTAAGAAGGAGCATCTTTAGTTTGCCTTAGAGAAAAATACAAATCTCTTTCTTTTAAAAATAAATCGAGGTGTGCCATACACAAATAAAAATCCATAAGCTATGGCCCTCACATTAGTATTAACTTAGATATTAAACAACTCCTGAACATCGTAGCTTGCTTTAAGCGCGATTAATAAACCATCGTGATTATGGGTACGGTTCCCATGACATAGTCATGATGCCTAATTCCCAAATTCGGGGGTGTATTTCATGTAACCCGATCATAACAACTTCGAATAATAAAACCTTTTGAAATAAATTAAGGCGTGCCCTGCCAAGCAAAACTTTTAATACATGGCCCTCGTAAGATTAGATTCGTGAATTAACAATTGTAGAAAAGGTTTGAGGCGTGCCATCTATAAATTAAATCATCCATGATCCTCGCAAATGTTGCTATTAAAAATGAATCTTCGTAGTTGCTTTAGGCGCGTTATTTTAATTAATCATAGCTACGGGTACGGTTTCCGTAACGTAGTTGTGATTTTTAATTACAAAATCCGGGTGTACATCTCATGTGACCCAATTTCAATTTTCAACAATGTTAAAATAAACATGTCACAAATCGCGGGCGCATTTCATGTAGCGTGGTTTGCGGTGTGTTCCAAAACGGCAAGTGTACGACAATCGTAACTTGTTCCAGAATAATTTCATAAAATAATTAAAAGGCAGTAGTAAAGCTAAAAATGCACAATAGGTTTGAAACATGTAGTAAATCAGATAATAGGCCAATATTAATAGTTTAAGCGACCGTGCTAGAATCCCCGAACCTGGGAATGCCTAACACCTTCTACCGGGTTAACAGAATTCCTTACTTAGAATTTTTTGTTCGCAGACTTTTAACATAAAGTCGAAATTTCCTCGATTTGGTATTTTAAAATAAATCGGTGACTTGGGACACCAAATAACCTATCCCAAGTGGCGTCTCTGATTAAAATAATCCCATTTAATGCCACTTTAATTGGAAAAACTCCCTTATACTCCCCTTCGGTTGGGTAAAAAGGAGGTGTGACAGACCAACCTTCATCGGAAAATTACACTGCGTATATAGGTAAAATATTAAGTTTTAGAGGTATAACATATATTGAACACCCTTTGTCAGAGATTTGTTTTACTTCTTTCAAGTTTGAACACCCTAGGGAAAATTCCTAGCTTCGCTACTGATACTTGCATGGCTATAAATTAGTAACTAAAGTAAAAAATAAAAAAATCAAAATTAAATTATTTCACATGATTTTTCTTTTAAAAAATAGACTAAGAAAATGATGTAATGAAATAGAAGAGTACTATATAAGTAATTTTATATCCGGACCAACTTATATTACACCTTATAAGAAAAAGAAAAACAAAAGGGAAAAATAGGGTAATTTTAATTGGATTATTATGTTTAATTTAGGTTTTAGTAAAAAGAGAAACTTCAAATGGAGTAATCCCAGAGGTGAGCGAATCATCGCCGGGATTCACACCCGCCGGAGAATCACCGGAAGAAGAATCCGACAACGATCAACAATCTCTTAATGTATAGAATTCTTTAAACTCCGAGCACAGTAGCTTAAGACCGAAAATCAGAGGAAAACGGCAGAACCGGTTCGAACCGCAAGCGACTAAAGCAAAGCCGATGAAACCTAGTGAGAAATTACAGAAGTAGAAAGTGGAAGGAGATTTCAGCTTGATATTAAGGTTAAGCTCTTTTCAAATTTATTTTTTGGAAAAATATAAATAGATGATATTAACTTTTATACATTGACAGTTTTAAAGGATTTTTACATTATCAGGTTGGATAAAACCAAGTGCAGCTAAACATCTCTATAGTATGTGTGGGTTATAACTTTAAAAATCTCTAAGTTATATCTTGCAGTAAGTTAATTTTGACTGATAATGTAGCTTTATAGAGTGAATGCATATAATTTAAGTCCTAAATGGAAGAATTATCTGGTCCAGTTACACTTTGTACACTAACTTACGAGAATATATTGATACAATTTTTCAAATTTTTTTTTTTGAGAAGGCAATTTGTTTTCACTTTATTGCCGTAAAGTAAACTTTGTATGATCTAATACTTCAAGTTATAATCACATGATTATCATCTTTCTCCCTTGCAATTAGCTTTTAGGACTGAGGTAAGAATGTAATTATTAACCAACTATTTAATCATGAAGAATGAGGTGAAAAAAGATCTTTTATTTATTTGAGGAGTATTAATTCCATAAAGTTGAGATTGCTTTGGTTGAATCGTGTTTTGTGTTTTTAAGTACAGGAATTTTAACAAATAACACTATCATTTTGTTGGCATAAAGTGCTTCTAAGAAATGTTAATTTAAGCGAAAAACAGTTTCTAGGATTAGTTGTTTTAGTCTCCTTGAGTTAACCTGCTGCTAGTAGACTAATTAACCAACACTTCATGTCAGAGAGTTTGATCACTGAACCATACAAAAAGATAGAATGACAGAACGGATTCAAAAACGATGCGAGATTTGTGGCAATATATCCTTTAATGATGGTGGTGATGGATTCTTCTATTGCACGCTTTGCGGCTCTCAAGCGAATGACATCATTGACACTGGTGTTGATGAAGATGACCTATTCAATCTGGACGGGGGAATATATGCTGGCAGTCAACGCCGTGCTCCCACCCAGATTTTTCAAGCTGAGCCGGTATCTCAGGTTAAGCTTTCACAGTCCCAACATCTAGAAACTTTGAACACTTTAGATGCCAACCAAGAGGATAATGAAGGTGATGGAGTTGAGCATGCTGGGCCTGCTGATTTTGGGCCGTCTCAAAGTTCCTTAACATATACTGATTATTATTCAGGAGTCCGATTAAGGTATGTTATGGGAGTACAAGTTATGATCCAACTGCAGTGTAAGGCACTAGTGGAGAAATTTAACGTAAGCCCTCTAGTTGTTGGGATTGTTGGGCCTGTATGGCTGAGATATTTAGCACATGAAAAGGTTATGGCGGATGAGTGGGCAGACAATGTCATTCATGAATCAGAGTCTCAAACTCAAGGTATTTCATTAAATTATTGTTGATATGCAGCATAGGCCACTTCTCATTTTATTTGTTGTTTTTCTATATTTTTCTATTCATTAGATGTTCATATTGGAAAATTACATTTTATCCATGTCCTAGACCCCACGGTGTGGGATATTACTGGGTATGTTGTTGTAGTTTCCTAGCATCGTGCATAAGTAAGATGATGCCTTTTTCATTTGCATTAAATTTATAATGTTGTGACTATTCTCCTGAAGCTTTTGAAGTGTAGGACTAGTTATTCGGCATATTCTACTACTTTGTGCTGGATGGCAAAAGTTGTACAATGAGAGTGCAATGTTCCTCTTGGTTTTTGGTTCTTTTGTCTTCTATATTTTTTCTTGTGAAGCAAGAAGATGTCCTCTCTAAATGATAAGTGGACGAAGTTGTAACAACATTAAACACATATATTTTAGCAAAGTGGATAGGTTTACCGTTTACACAATCAAATTACTTTAATTGGGCTGAGTTGAACTTTACAACATCATTTATGCATTGCAGTGTTTCCTTGCTCTATGTCACTCGCCCTCCTTTCCCTGATTCTGGTGCTTGTTGCAGGGGAGATAGATAGTGCTATGCTTAGTGGCAGCAAGAAAACAGAACCACACAACTTACTTGGTAAACGGGCAGTTACCATATGGCATAAATCTCTACACAGCATTATTCCATTATCTTGTTCGCTAGCTATCTCTTTTCTTGCTTGTCACATGGCAAGGGAGGCAATCCTGCCAACAGACATATTGAAGTGGGCACTAGAAGGGAAGATCCCATATTTTGCTGCTTTTCTTGAAGTTGAGAAGCAGCTGGGACCTCCTTCAAGGGCATGCCCTATAAGTACCAGCCGTATGTTCAGGCCTATCCAATCTATCACCTTGCAAAAATTAGAGTTCTTTGCAACTGCCATTGCTCGGAGAATAGGCTTGGAATTACCTCCAGTAAACTTCCATGCTATAGCTTCCCGTTATCTCAAGCAGTTATCGCTTCCTGTTGAAAAAATTCTTCCTCGGGCATGCCAAGTGTTTGAGTGGTCTATGCCTCCAGAGCTGTATTTGTCAGATAACGAGTTGAGGCTGCCTTCTCGTGTTTGTGTGATGTCTATTCTGATTGTTACAATAAGGATTCTTTATGACCTTAATGGTGGAAAATGGGAGATGATTTTATCTTCTTCTAGTGGTTTAGCTCCGGATGGTGAGCATGGAATTGGAGAACCGAGTTTCAGTTGCAATGGAAAAGGCAATTATGCTGAGGAAGACGTGGCTTCACAAGATTCAGATCCTAACTATAGTACGCCAGATGTAAATGAATCTGATTTTGATGCTTTGGAGCTCTTGAAGATTCTTGAAGCAAAATATGATGAGCTCAGTGATACATATGGTAATTCCATTAGTCACTATGTTTTTCAGAAAAAAATGGTAATAGTGTTGGGTTAAAGTTGAATAGCAGGTTAACTTCTTTGAATTATATCTTTTCTTGCTTTTAGCAGATTTTTCGAAAGATTTACAATCATATCTTCAGTTTTGTAAAGATGTGGTTTTTGCTGGACTTGAACCTTCTTATGAAGATCATGAAGAAGAAAGGATAATTGAAGATTTGTGGGACTTCTATCAAAGCCATAAGGTACTGTAAACTAAATTCTGAACTTCGTCTAGAAATCAATTTATTTTCTTGGCCCTATGCATGTATCCTTGTCAGTTGTTAGTTTAACTCATTTGATATGTTCGAGCGTTTACCTGTATTTCTTTTCTAGGGTATGGATTTCTTAGAAGCTAAAAATTGCGGAAGGAGACTTGTCAAAAAAATATGCAGTAAGAACTATTTGAATGTTTTAACAGATAAATTCTACAAGTTTAAGTCTAACAGGATGGAATCATTTCTTGCATTTATTCCATTGATTTATTTTCTCTATGTTGCTGTCATTGGCTGTCTTAACTGGAAGGAATAAACGAACAATTAAAAGGTATCAAATGGAGCCTTTATCCAAGTGCTTCTTGATTGTGCAAGAGATTAAGTTTTTATCATTCATTGTATTCCTCTTTCTTTTTTTCTTTTTTTCTTTTCCCAGCGGTATCAGCATCGTACTCTTCTTTGTTTGTTTACTTTTTAAATTGTTTGATTTCAGGCTGAAGAAGCATCAGATGATGAGAAAGTAGAATTACACACATGTAATGGTTTTCAACATAAGGGATCAAGGGGTGTATGCAAAAGCTCCCCAAGATCAAGCAAGAAATTTAGCGTCAATCAATGCAAATGCAACATGTCACTGGATGATTACGATTTTAATTCTGCTAGTTGCTCAGAATGTGGCTTGGAGCGAAAGGCTTATTCCCCAAATAAAGGACATGGAGATCCACCTTCTGCAGAGTTGCGTAAGGAGACAGCATTGAGGCAACTGAAAGAAAACATGCAAGAAAACAGATTCTGTTATGTCCCACCTAGAAAACATGTAAAGAAGAAGAATGGCTACATCAGGTATGCTAGAAAGAAAGATGATGCCTATATTTATGCTACACATGCTGATTATTACATATTAATTCGATCTTGTGCCAAAGTTGCACAAGTTGATACTAGGACAATGCATGTTGGAGTATTGTCTTTCGAGAGAAGATTAGGAATGCTAGAAAAAAGAATAGATTATTGTGTACAGAAAAGACTTCCTAATGACTTCTGTGACTTTTGTCAAGTGGACTCCAAAGAAAATCCTCATAGATGAGCCAATGCCTTTCTCAAACATGAAATTTGGATCATATATTTGGCCTGTGGTTTTGGGAAGATCAAATCATACTTGAAAAGAGAAGCATGAATTCAGCAACTTGAAGAACTATTACTTCTGGTATTGCTCTAACAAGTGTTTCTAAAATCGATATATGAATTAATCAACTTTGATTTAATTTGCAAACATTTATTGGGAAAAGTAGCAATGGAGCTATTTTGAGGGTTGCTTTTCTCTCTCGATTCGTAGATGCAATTATAGTTAGTGTTCAAAATGTTGATTTCCTCAAGTACATAACAATCTATGCAAAACTTGTTATCATGGTTAGGTCTGTAGGATTTTGATTTTTGAGTATTACCTTTTTGCTATAAGAAGCTATTCGTTTACCGTTAATGGAGTCATTGCGGGATCAGTCCCAATTGTTATTCAAAGTCAAATAAAAACCAGCGATATTAATATGTAATTTTCATCCTAATAATAATTTCTCACATATTACTCTGGCAAAATCTGATAGTGTAGTAATATCATTACTCCTACACATTTAGGAGTCGTTTGTTTCATGAATAAGAAAAATAATATCTGTCTGAAACTTTACATTATAATCACGTGTTTAGTTTACTTTTTTCGGGACTTTTTCCTTCGTATACAATATTTAAAATTTATTTACCAAAACTGTCTTAGGTTGGTATATTATCCATTCTAAATAAGGATTACTTACAAATTATATACAATTCATTATTAGTGCCTTAAATTAGGGAATTTAGTTACTACATCATTTTTCTCGTTTCTCTCCTCTGTTCTTTCCCTTTTCTCTGCCACCTGCTCAGTTACATCTCCTTATCATTGGCAACCCCAATCTTCTTTTGCCCGTAATTAGCTGTAGAAAAACTAAAATGAACATTTAAATGCAAAGGAAAACTCTGTCTCACAACCCACTTTAGCATCCAAGGGTATTTGGACATCTGTAAATCTACAGACTTTGTGCTTCATAGAAGGAATTAACCGGTCTAATTTGTAAAAATAGCACGTAATAGACAGTTTTCGGATTGGTTGATGAAAAATAGTTAGCGTTTACCAAATCAATAAAAAATTATCACTATTTTGCTGCAATAAAGACCGATCCAGCATAATCTACTTGAGTTCGGTGCACATGTGTATAAACTCTAACATATTATGCTGGACCGGAATACTTTGTTGGCTCCAGTATATGAAAACTGGAGCACCTGCGCTCCAAACTCCAGTATATTATACTGGACCAGCATACTTATCCTGGAACTCCAGTATAATATGTTGGAGTTCAAGTATACTTATGCTGGAACTCCAGCATAAAATATTGGAGTATTTTTCGCGTTTTGAACAATGTTTTCGTTTTTATTTTTACATAAAAAGTGGCTAAATTTCGATTACTTTTGAGATTTGGCTATTTTTGAATTTCTCCCGTCTAATTTTTCATTTTAAAAAAAATGATTATGAGGAGCTATTTACTAACTTTAGAAACAATAACTATAAGCTCTATCTCTACTTGGAATAATATTGCGTGACACAACAGTTAAGCCTTCCTCACTACTTGTCTTTATAGTTTTGCCCAATTCATCCCCATTCAACCTGGTCTCGTAACAATTCACAATCCCGGCAGCTTTCTTCTTGTAACTGGAATTTGCAGCGTAATTCATGCCCAACTTCTTTTTCCTTTGGTCCAATTTTATTAGGAGAAATAGACCTAGGTTGCCGTTATTGTAACTACAACATCATACAACTTTAGCATAATTGAGCAGATTTAGAGTTTTAGCATATTTTAAATTAAATTCAATCGCCTCCAAACTTCGGATTCAACTTTGTATTAGTATTTCCAACAAGAATCTATGCTATCCAGTTAATTCTCACACAAAATTAAATCTCACATGAAACAGTTTCTCCAAAGTGCGACGATTGCGCTTTTAATGTGAAACTCGAAATTTCTTCACCAAAATCATCAAGTTCCCATCAATATTCAGTTTTTCTCCATTCAAACAAGTATGCATCAGTGCACATGAGTCGATTTGGAATTCATTCTCTACTTTTCTTTCCTTAATAAATTAACTGAGAAAAGAACAATGTATGTACATCACATACAAATTAATAATAAAATTCATACAAATTTAATGGAAATTTGAATATATACAATAACATATATAGTAAAAATAATTTCATACAACTAACTATATGGCATACAACTGATTTAAAACTTATCTACAACCTTCGTACATTATTTCTACCCAGTTAAATACAACTACAACATCATACAACTTAAATACAATTTTGATACAAATTTTATACAATATGTCTTTTGTATGTATTTTGTATATAATTAGTATATATTTTGTACGTTGTGTGTGCTTCTTCCTCTCTAAAATTCAAATTAGAACTTTTTCTCTTAATTTAATTTTGATACATATCAACAACTTTATGTAAAAATATATTATTGATAACTTAAATACAAATTCTATACAACAATTCATACATTATACAATTATTTTTCAACTTTCATACAACATTCAAATAAAAAAATATATATATAACTACAACAGAATACAATTTACGTATAATTATACTACAACTTTATTACAATTTCGTAAGTATATAGTACGCCATGTCTTCTTCTTCACCAAACACCCTCAAAATTCAAGCCAAAATCAAGTCTAATCTTCACCAAACACCCTCAAAATTCAGATATAAACTCTAAACAATATTCCCAATTGTTTGCAATAACACCTAATCCAAACAAATAATGATTTTTGAAAATCCAAATTCGAATTTAAAGCATCAAAGCTTTTTAATGACTAACAATGGTGGAGAATTAAAAACCTTCAAAATTTATTGATTGAAAATTTATATTTGAACACCAATTGTGCGACATGAAAGAAAATTGCTAAGTTTAAACTTTATAGTAAAACGATTGAAATCCATTGATGAATTCCATTAAAATATATACAACATGAAAGTATAAAAAATAGAGAACATCATAGGAAGGAATACTGGGGAAAGAACAGAGAATGAGAGATTGAGAGGCAGAGAAAGAAAGAGAGAGCGCAGGAGGGAGAGAGAATAAGAATGAGAAATAATTGATTCCTTGTTCAGTTCATAATATAAAGGGATATTCATTTCATTCGTAAAATGTATATAATTGGTAAATTGTATATGCCTATGTAATTAAATTGAAACTTGAGTAGGAAGGGTAATAAAGTTTCAAATAGTGTATAGGAAGGTAAAAATCCCAAATTTTTAGTAAAAATTGCACAGGGCGCCCCTTTTTAACCTTTAGCCGCTTTGTCTTTCTGTTTGCACCCGTACCCACTTTTTAATGCTCAGTACTGTAGGTTCCTAAGTTTAGTGGCCCATGCGAGGAAAGCAGATTGTAATCCTACTACTTCCTTGGATCCTATTTCATCTCTACTCATCAATTGTAAGTGCATTAGTACTGCTTTACTACATTTTTTATGTCTACTACCACAATTAATTAGGTTACAGTTTTCAGGTTATATTCCTCAGTTTTTGTTACTTGTTGAATTATATCATTCAGTTCGTTAGAATTGTCTGTGTTTGTTACAGTTCTAGGGCTGAAGTTTTCTAGTTACAACATAAAAACTTCAGCTCTAGAGCTGCAGTTTCCTAGTTACAACATAGAACTTCAGCTCTAGAGTTGAAGTTTGCTAGTTACAACATAGAAACTTCAGCTCTAGAGCTGATGTTTCCTAGTTACAACTTTTATTTTATAACTGGCAAACTTCAGCTCTAGAGCTGAAGTTTTCCGGTTACTAAACAAAAACTTATAAAATAAAACTTCTGCTCTAGAGCTAAAGTTCGCGAGTTACAAAACAAAAACTTCAGCTCTAGAGCTGAACTTCAGGCCCGGCTACTAAAATGCTGAAGTTTTGTGTGATTGCCTTTTGCTACTTCAGCCCCGTGTGCTGAAGTAATGCGAAAAAGCGGGTACGCTTGTAATTTTTTTTGCAAAGCGGACACAGATTAAAATGTGACATAAAAAACGGGTATAGATGCAAATGCCCCAAATTTTTATGTGCTTGGAGCCCATCAAGATAGATCGGACCAGCCCAACCTGTACCTTCCACCCTTATGGGCTGTGAGTTGCACCTTCTGTATTATGAAGTTACAAATTATAATCACTAAGCAACAACTCTGGTAACACTTATGTTTATGACCAAAAAAATGACCAAACAAAAACCTTATCCGGACAAGATTTGAAGAAATTAGCAAGAACTATTACTTCTCATCTCATACAATGTTAAAGTTGTTTCCGTGTGTCTTATAGGTTATAGGTTTGAGCCATGGAATCAATCATTGATGCTTGTATCAGGGTAGGCTGCCTACGTCATACCCCTTGGGTGCGATCCTTTCTCGAACCCTGCGTGAATACGCTGATGTTTTGTGCTCCGAGCTGCCCCTGTTACTTCTCATATACAAGAATAAAACATTTTGGCAAAGGCTATATCCTATGCAATAGTACTACCATTTTAATTCCATCACATTATTACATATTCAATTTATTTACAAAGGCACATAAAAACATAACACAAAATCTGCAAACTTATACAAGCATTTTTAAATTTGCCATGAATGAAGTTTAATTTTCTACTGCTTGATAATGTTATTTTGGTGTTGTTCCTATAGATGACCAAAATATGAAGCATGCTTTAGTGTTTATTTTATATGCATTGACTTCGTAAGTTAATGTCAATTGAAAACAATGTTGGTTGAGCTAAATAGCTGTCGAGAAAAAAATACATACTGATAAATTAGATTAAGATAATTAGATAACTGAACTGGAACATACTCTATATGCAACCTACTATTCAATACAAATAATAATATTCTTTTGGGGGGAGTTATTAAATAATAAAAAGAGCTGGAATTTGTTAGCTACATGCTATTTCCAATTAGAAAATCAAGAAGGAAATTCTTTCCCAGATCATCAATTTGAACAAAGAGTCAGTTTTTTTTTTTTAATGAAGGTGGTATTGGGGTCAGGTTACGCGTACCTCGATTATTCTATTGGGTACCTAATATATACTACCTCCCACCAGCACATGTATCTGATAATTCTGCTCACCAATACTTAGACAGATAGAAAGAAATTATCTAATATTTTTTTATATTATTGAAGCTCGTACTTGAATTAACTAACAAAAAAAAAGTAAAGAAACAATTAGCCCATAACAGCAGAGTATGTCTAGTATTTTTAGGACAGTTTCTATTGCATTTTTAAATACATGCGTTTGTCCTGAGTACAATTTTTTGAATCTATATATAATACAATTTCTTAAAATACAAATAATAATATTCTTTTGGGGGGAGTTATTAAATAATAAAAATTGAAGAGCTGGAATTTGTTAGCTACATGCTATTTCCAATTAGAAAATCAAGAAGGAAATTCTTTCCCAGATCATCAATTTGAACAAAGAGTCAGTTTTTTTTTTTT
>MU725175.1:20136-32818 GCA_026770625.1 Nicotiana glauca
TATTGGGTACCTAATACATGCTACCTCCCATTAGCATATGTATCTAATAATTCTGCTCACCGATGCTTAGACAGATAGAAAGAAATTACCTAATATTTTATTATATTATTGAAGCTCGTACTTGAATTAACTAAAAAAGAAAGTAAAGAAACAGTTAGCCTATAACAGCAGAGTATGTCTAGTATTTGTAGGACAGTTTCTATTGCATTTTTAAATACATGCGTTTGTCCTGAGTACAATTTTTTGAATCTATATATAATAAAAATGGAAGGGCATCTTGAAGTTTTTAATTTTATTATTTTTATTTTCCTTTGTCTTTTTTTGGTTTTGGATCTATTGATATGCCAAAGAAAAATGTACATATACATGCATACAAAGACAACTCTTTTACAAACCCTACATGTTCTCTTGCCAGAAAATGTTGCTTCACATGGTAGATTTGTGCCTTCCAAAGACCATTTACCATATTAATGAGTTATTTTGTCCTTTTATTTATTTTGTTATAATATATGTATATATGTACGTATATATATATATGTATATATTTGTATATGTCGAATCTTTTTGACGTTTTCATGTGATCTTTATATTTTGAATCCTTTTAGTAAAAAATTTCTAGACTTTGTTTTTGCACTCCACCTTAGGTAGAGGTCTATGGTTGCAGAATTGATAACGAAAAACCTAGTGATAGGAAGTAGGGGCGAAGTTATGTGTGGCCAAGGATAGTTTACTAAATACCTTCTGTTCGAAAAATTATATTGTATATAGAATAAAATATTATTTGTAATTGAAAAAATTTCGCCACTGAAATCATCTCGTATTAATCCTTGCGAATAAAGCTACAATTTTGAAATGAGTAAACTTCAAGTGTCCAAATATTTCAAGAAAAAGGTCTAAATTAACAATTTAATGTTTAATTATGATTTAAAATTATCCTCAAGTTAGTTGAGCTCCATTAGAGATCAAGAGCAAAAACATGTCCTTTGTCTACCGGTGAAAGCAAAATTATACCAAGATTTTAGTGAAATAGCATGGGCTAGCTAGTTCGGATTAATAATTGAAAAATAGCCGGTGTTTGTAAAGTTATTAAAAAATAGTCATTTTTTGGCTTTGACACAAAAATTTCCAGCATAATATGCAGGATTATAAAGTTCATGCGTATACACTTCCAGCATATAATGTTGGAGCTCCAACACACGAAAAGTTGCAGCATAATATGCTTGATTATGGAGCTCCTGCATATAAACTTCTCGCTTATTATGTTGGAAATCCAGCATATTATGCTGGAAGCTCATATGTAAAAAATTCGAACTCCAGCATATTATGCTGGAATATTTCCGAATTTTTAAGGGTATTTTTGTTCAGATTTTATCTTTACATGAAAAAATAGCTAAATTTCGATTACTTTGAAATTATGGTTATTTTTCAATTACCAATTATAAATCTGACTATTTTTATTTTTTTTTCCCAAGATTTTATTAGAGGGAAAACTTAATTTCTAATCGTACATTGACACAAACTCTATCCATAGTCAATTACAATTAGTATTATTGTTGAAACTATTGACAACACTTATGACCTTGTGGAGGAAATGATTAGGAATTATTCAAAAATTGGAAACGTGCTACGTTTGCTCCTTAAGTTCAAGTCTTCTCTTTTGATTATGTTGAGAAAAAACAAAGAGTTTATGGAAAAGAATCAAATCACAAAAAATCTGGATTTAAAGGACTGAACATTATTTTTTGCTCATAAGCTAATAATCATTTTCTTTACATTTATAAATGTCTACTCATTGACATGATCGTATCCCTCCCTTATTGGTTTATTTCTCTCAATTTTCCTTTTCCCTTTCTAATTTTTTTTTTTTGGTGGAAAAAAACGGGGTAGCGATTTGGATATTGGTTAGCATATTGTTAATATTTGATAATAGTTTTTCGTTCTCTAACCAAATACCGAAAAATATTTTCTAGAATTATATTTTTTAGAAAATAAGTTGATTTCAAAATTCTTATGAGAAAATGTTTTCCATACATCGTACTACCAAATAAAGGACACAAGGTGCGATGAAGTAGGATAAGGCGTGTGATTAAATTTATAATATATTTG
Organism: Nicotiana glauca; assembly: GCA_026770625.1. Classification (NCBI taxonomy): domain Eukaryota; kingdom Viridiplantae; phylum Streptophyta; class Magnoliopsida; order Solanales; family Solanaceae; genus Nicotiana; species Nicotiana glauca. The sequence goes on from MU725175.1 coordinate 22,243, forward strand.
GTTGATACCGTTAACCAAATATAGTATGAATTTAATCCTAATTTATTCTTGGATATTCCATTTTATTTCACATTATTGTTTGACTCAAAAGAAGTTAAATCCTTTTTAAGCAAATCAATCAAAGAGATGAATGGGTAAATCGTAGTTGAAGATAATAACCCCCAGGATCGTTTTAATAATCGGAACAATAATAGCAGTAAAGGAAAGAGATAGAGAGAGAAAGAGAAAATGATATGGAGACAAATATTAGAGAGAGAATCAGTCTTTCTATTGCCAGTGATCCCCCTATTACAAGGTTCAGATCCCCTTTATATAATGAGGGGACTCGAGCTAAGTCTTTAGAGTGATGACGTCAGTGTACTTTATAGCGGAACCGATAACAGTTTGAGGTCGTCCCTCCTCTCACCCCGGGGTCGTTCCTTCGAGTCGATTCGTAAACATTCGGCGGCTAGTCATGTTAACAATAGGACGTGGTTGGTCAAATTCGACCCCATAATGGAGGCATACCTTTTTCGTTTTGAAGGGGCGCGATATGTCGCGACATGGCATCTGCATGCCTCGGGGGAGGCGGATTAGGATTTCTGACGTAGGGCTGATGCCTCTCTCTGTTGAAGCGCTGGAGCTGATCCCTTTGTCCGTCGCTACGTCGATCCCTCCTTACCTCGGACTGTACTGATGTTAATCGCTGGGTTGGACCGTTGAGATCATCTTCATCTGCTCGTTCTTCGGCGCAGTTAGGGGTGTACAAACCGAACCGAAAAACCGCACTAAACCGAAAAGTTAAACCAAACCGATTAAAAAACTCGACTCGGTTTAGTTTGATTTGGTTTGGTATTGAATAAAAAAATCCAAACCAACCCAACATATAAATATATAATATATAAATATATAATATAAAAATATATAATATATATATATATATATATATATATATATATATATATATATATATATATATATATATATATATATATATATATATATATATATATATATATATATATATATATATATATATATATATATATATATATATATATATATATATATATATATATATATATATATATATATATATATATATATATATATATATATATATATATATATATATATATATATATATATATATATATATATATATATATATATATATATATATATATATATATATATATATATATATATATATATATATATATATATATATATATATATATATATATATATATATATATATATATATATATATATATATATATATATATATATATATATATATATATATATATATATATATATATATATATATATATATATATATATATATATATATATATATATATATATATATATATATATATATATATATATATATATATATATATATATATATATATATATATATATATATATATATATATATATATATATATATATATATATATATATATATATATATATATATATATATATATATATATATATATATATATATATATATATATATATATATATATATATATATATATATATATATATATATATATATATATATATATATATATATATATATATATATATATATATATATATATATATATATATATATATATATATATATATATATATATATATATATATATATATATATATATATATATATATATATATATATATATATATATATATATATATATATATATATATATATATATATATATATATATATATATATATATATATATATATATATATATATATATATATATATATATATATATATATATATATATATATAATTTAAGATTTTATATAAAATTTTCTTTAAAAAATATATAGAAATATTTGGGATTCTCTTGCGGGATATAAATTTTAATAGAATATGAAGTACTCCATATTTATTGACCTTAAATAATGGGTTGTTCGATAAGTTTCTTATCAAGTGTTACTGAAATACGTCTATCTCTTTGTTCTTACATATTCATATCATATGTTAAGATGTATTAAATTCTTATATCTTTTTCGAATGTCAAGTGATTATTAATATTTAGGTGTCATATTGATTTTTATGTTTAATTACTAAATTCAGATAACCTGAAAGTGTATATCAATAAAAAGTTATTGTCAGACAACTAAAAAAATAATTATTATGTATTAACTAATGAAATTCTCGCATAAAAATATTTTAATTGATAATATATTTATCAACTTTTTATATATTTACTAAATAGAAGTATACATATCAAATATTTAACAAAATAAGATTGAAATAATATGTAAGTAACAAAAAATCCGAAAACCCGACAAAACCAAACCAATCCAAATCTATATAGTTGGTTTGGTTTGGTTTTGATAAAAACTGAACTAACCCGGTCCATGTACACCCCTAGGCGCAGTAGGCATTATGGATTTCCTCCCATGTGGTGGGAGGGTACTTCATGAGTCTGTTGAGTAACTTCTTGGTTGCCTTCGATCCGCTTCTGCTTAATCCATTTTGGAAGGCTGCGACCGCCATTCCTTCCGACACATTTGGCAGTCCCATTCTTACCCTGTTGAACCGGGTTAGAAAGTCCCGGATCCCTTCGCCTGTCGTTTGTCTGATGGCGAAGATGTCATTGACCCTGGCTTTAGCCTTTTTTGCTCCTGCATGAATGGTAGCGAATTTATCCGCCATTTCCTCGAACGTCGATATCGATCGTGCTGGTAGCTGAGAATACTAGGTTAACGCTCCTCCTGTCAGAGTTTCACCGAACTTTTTCAACAACACAGATGGCACTTGTTCTTTTGACAAGTCGTTGCCTTTTACCGCAGTGACGTAATGAATCAGGTGATCTTCTAGGTTCGTGGTCCCATCGTATATTCTCAGGTATGGTGGCATTTTAAAGGTTTTTGGGATGGGGTGGGGAGCAACTTCCTCACTGTACGGCTACTCGAAAAACCTTCCCATATTGCGTTTTGGCAGTAGCTTAGGGGCACCGGGTATTTTGTCAACCCTTTCCTGGTGTTCTTTCATTGGTCACGAAGCATTTTGTTCTCATTTTCCATTTCTTCCATTTTCTTTAGGATGATCACGAGTGTACCATCACTTGCATCGGTAGTAGTGCGAGTGTTGATTGTTTGTACAGTGCCTGGCTCGCCGCTGATAGTAGCGACTTCTACCGTCGGCGAGTCTCCGGTATTTCCTGGAGGAGGTTTGTCAAGCACGGTGTCTAGAGCGCTTGTCAACCACTCCTCTAACAGCTTTTGGTCTGTTGGTGGTGTTTCTTTCACCGTGGACGTTGAAGTCCCTCTTTCGGGCAAGATCATCGGATCCTCGAGTATAGAGGGTGAGATCTCTCCCTCCGGTATACCTCTTGGTGTTATATTCTCGATGTCTTCTCCACTAACTTCGTTGGGGGAGTCTAAGAGGTTGTTTGAGACATTTGCTATTGCCTTCAAACTTTCTTCTTTCTCTGCCATCGCTGGTTTCTATGGAGTGCGAAGGATAGAGATCGTTGATTTTGATATCCCAGGTGAGAACTATGATTTCAACTACCGAAATCTACACAGACGGCGCCAAATTGTTTGACTCAAAAGAAGTTAAATCTTTTTTAAGAAAATCAATTAAAGAGATGAAGGGGTAAATCGTAGTTAAAGATAATAACCCCAGGATCGTTTCAATAATCGGAATAATAATAGTAGTAAAGGAAAGAGATAGAGAGAGAGAAAGAGAGAATGATATGGAGACAAATATTAGAGAGAGAATCAGTCTTTCTATTGCCAGTGATCCCCCTATTACAAGGTTCGGATCCCCTTTATATAATTGGGGGGGGGGGGCCTCGAGCTGAGTCCTTAGAGTGATGACGTCGGTGTACTTTTTAGCGGAGCCGATAACAGGTCGAGGTCGTCCCTCCTCTCACCCCAGGTAGTTCCTTCGAGTCGGTTCGTAAACATTCGGCGGCTAGTCATGTTAACGATAGGACGTGGTTGGTCAAATTCGACCCCATACACTTATCCCATTTAACTTGGGATTATTTTATCTCACCTTCCATATGTAATAAATTAATCTAGAAATTATAATTTCTGAACTATAATCGCGGAATAATTTAGTCTGTACACCATAGAGTAGAACACTCTATCATGGAACCAAATGTTTATAAGATGCCAAAACATATCACAGAATTTGGCGACGTTACAAAACCATCGTTGGTCAAACAAACAAATTGTTGGCCAATTTTTACAGAACTGTCTTGTATTTTTAGGACACTTTCCTACTGCACACTTCTATTATATGTCTCTAGCACTAAATTTTATTCATATAATATGATAGGAAAGGTTTCTTGCAGTTTGTTTTCCTTTTTTTATGGTGGTAAAAGTAGAAATAGTAGTGAAAACGAGGATTCTAGTAATTAGATGAATTCACAGGAAGGAAGTGATTTAACTGTAAGAGAAAATTTTTAAAATATCGAGATAACTTTACTTCTTTACATTATCGATATACATAAGATAAATTCTTCTTTTTTTTGTTGTTGTGTTGGTGGGATATTGGATCTGTTGATAGCCCCAAAATGTACAGATGTATGCATGAGTGCACATATAGGTGTGGATCAAGAACAAGAGTTGAATTTTAGAGTTATTCGGTTTTGTTGGCAGGAGATAGTAAATATCCCGTAAAATTAATTAAAATACGTGTAAACTAATCGGAACATTATGATTATAAATAGTGACGGACCCAAAATTTTACACAAACGGATTCAACTAAAAATAATGTTAAGTGACAATAGGGGTTGCATCGACTAGCGGGATTTGTCCGGCGCTTCTTTTTGGTGTTCATAATATTACCTTAAAATGAATAATTTAAAAAATATGAGGTCCGAATTCTTTTTTTTTAAAGGACAAAACTTAAAACCTTGAACAAAAAATAATTGCTTTAACTAAAACTGTTAACAATATATATATATATATTTTAACATTTTCATTTAAACTTTAAAAAATTCTATTACACAATTTAGAGTTTATTAGACTCTAATAAATGTAACAAATAACAAAGTTGTTAATTTACAAAATAATAGGACAATAAAAATTTAAATAGTAACTAAAAATAAACCGGTAGAAACTATAAGAAAAGATAGCTTATAAAGTGAATTGATAATCTACGTAACATAAACAAACAATTTAGGATAAACTAGTTTAACATGAACTAACAAACTAAAAATAAGTTCAAGATTTGCACTTGCATATTTTATCAAAAATAATGTAAGATTTTACTTTGTACTTTTTTTAATCTTATGAGGTTAAATAGACTGCAGATTAATTCTAATTGGATTTGAGTAGGAGATCCAATATAAAATCAAAATAGAAATAAATTTTGAACATTATAGAACACACTAAGAAAATAAAGGGAAAATTTTAAAAATAACCAGATTTACAACTGGTCGTTTAAAAATAGCCCAATTTCAAAAGTAATCAAAATTTAACCACTTTTTATGTAAAGATAAATCTGAGCGAAAACACTGTTCAAAACCCGGAAAATACTCCAGCATATTATGCTGGAATTCCAGCATAAGTATACTTGAACTCCAGCATATTATACTGGAGTTCCAGGATAGTATGCTCGAACTCCAGCATAATATGATGGAGTTCCAGCATAAATATACTAGAACTCCAGCATAATATACTGGAGTTCCAGCAAGTATATTGGTCTAGTATAATATACTGGAGTTTGGAGCACCAGTGCTCCATTCTCCAGTGTATTATACTGGATCCAGCAAGTATACCGGTCCAGCATAATATGCTGAAGTTCATTACACAAGTGCACCGAATTCCAGTATATTTTGTTGGACCGATCTTTATTGCAACAAAACAGTGGCAATTTTTTATTGACTTGGTAAATGCTGGCTATTTTTGATTGACCAGTCCGAAAACTAACTATACCGTGCTATTTTTACGAAAATAAACTAGTTAGCTCTTCATTTTAAAAAAAGAATTAACTAAATATGCTAGGCCCCCTATTTACTGGGCCCACTTGCACTTGTGAATTGTGATGCACACACTGAATCAGAAGAAAACTACGCAAAAGTAGCTGACAGGTTTCGAGCTCCTCAACTTTCATTTGATTTTGAACTCGCTAAACTATCTTTCCAAACGATTAGCTTGTGTCAAGCGGGTTCAAACAATATTTATGTAGACAGTTCACAAAATTTAACCTATATAAAATATCAAAAAAATTTCAACGAAGCGGATTCATTTGAAGCCTCTTGAACCTACGTGGGTCCACCTCTAATTACAAAAGAGAAGGGGGGGGGGGATTAAATTTCACTACATCAACTATTTTGAGCGACGGAGGAAAAAGACCATTTTGATCGAATTGCGTTTGATTTTTGTTTTTAATTATTTAGAAACGTGTAACGTGATCATAGAACGATAAAAATTAGACCTGCACAACAACAACAACAATAGCATACCCAGTATTACTTCACACTGTAGAGTCTGGGGAGGTGGTGTGTTCGTAAATCTTACCCCCTATCTTGTGAAGATTGAAAGATTGTTTTCAACAGACTCTCGGCTCAGGAAAGCATAAGCACTACATTAATGAAAAGATAAATAAGGAGGGACAACACCAAAAAGCTATATAAAAGCAACATAAAAATAACACGATAATAAGATGATCAAAATGAAAAAAAATGACAAGTAATCATAGAAACCTACTACCAACAGAATGCGAGAATGCATACTAATACTGCCGGTATGAACAATCTAGACCACCTACCCTACTACCCTAATCCTCGATCTCCATAACTTCCTAGCAAGTGTCATGTCCTCTATTAGTTGAAGATGCGACATGTCTTGCCCAATCACCTCTTTCCACTTCTTCTTCGGCCTACCTCAACCTCTCTATATGCCCTCCAATGTCAACCTCTCACACCTCCTCACCGGGGGTTTGTGCTCCTCCTCCTCACATGTCCATGGAGAAGATTTTATTGATGCGAATAACCTCATTCTTAATCATATCTAACCTGACGTGCCCGCACATCCATCTCAACATCCTCATCTCTGCTACCTTCATCTTCTGGACATGACCGATCTTGACTGGCTGACACTCAGTCACATACAACATAGTCGGTCTGACCACCACTCTGTAGAACTTACCTTTAAATTTTGGTGGCACCTTCTTTTCATACAAAACACCGGAAGCGAGTCTCCATTTCATCCATCCCACCCCAATACGATGTGTGAAATCTTTATCAATCTTCTCACCCCTCCGAATAATTGACCCAATGTACTTAAAACTTCCTCTCCTAGAAATGACTTGTGAGTCCAGCCTCACCTATGATTCCCTTCCCTGAGTCTCCCCACTGAACTTACACTCCAAGTATTCTGTCTTAGTCATACTTAACTTGATATCCTTAGACTCTAGGGTCTACCTCCAAACCTCTTACCTCGTGTTCTCACCACCTCGCGTCTCGTCACTCAATACAATGACATCTGAAAATAACATGCACCACGGCACCTCCTCTTGGATGTGGCGCGTCAAACATCCATTGTCAGGGAAAACAAAAAAGGGCTGAGTGTCGACCCCTGGTGCAACCCCATCATAACCGAAAAATGGTCTGAGTCCTCTACCACCGTCCTCAATAGGGTCTTTGATCCATCATATATGTCAATCACCCTAATGTGGGCAACATGAACACCTCTAGCCTCCAAACATCTCCACATAACCTCCCTCGGTACTTTATCATGCGCTTTTCTAAGTCGATGAACACCGTATGCAAGTCCATGTTCATGTCCCTATATTGATCCATAAATCTCTTAACAAGGTGAATGGAATCTGTAGTTGAGCGCCCTGGCATAAACCCGAACTAGTTCTCGGAAATAGACACATTTCTATTCACTCTTAGCTCCACTACCCTCTCCCGAAATTTTATAGTATGTCTAAGCAGCTTGATAACCCGATAGTTATTGCAATTTTGGATATCACCCTTGTTCTGGTGTAAAGGAAACATCATGATCCATCTCCACTCATCGACCATCTTCTTTGATCTAAAAATGACATTAAATATCCTAGTGAGCCACTCCAAGCCTACCTTGCCCGCACTCTTCCAAAACTCCACCGAAATTTCATCTGGACCGGTCACTTTACCCTGCTAATCTTACGCATAGTCCTCTCAACCTCCTCAACTCTAATCCGCCTACAATACCCATTGTCGCAATGACTCCTGGTGAAATAGACCCACATAAGTGACAACAAAAAATTTGAGTTCGGTTGAACCCCTTTCACCCACCTAGCTCTGCTCCTTCTAGCGAATTATATATAAAGAAGAGAAACAAAGAAACTCATTTCTGATTTTAGTTGGTATAAATTCATAACAGCTTGTTTGGATTATTTTTACCTGTTGTATTGTATCATATTGTAACTTTAACTACAATGTTTGTTTTGATTGTTACTAAAATTGTATTGTATCGTATCGTTAAATCTGTCATTACGTAACGATGAAAAGTGACACTTTATGGAACAAAAGATTTGGTGTGGTCGCATCGTTATCTTATCTTATTCTCTAATATTACCCTTCTATATTATTAAATAATCTTATTTTATCTTTTACCCTACCTTTTTATATAATAATTCTATCTCGTTGCTTACTTTTTATTTATAATATTGCAATTTTATTCTTCATATTGTCCGAGGCGGATCTAGAATTTTAACTTTATGGGTTTAGATTTGCAATTCTACCACATCTAATCTAATTTAATTATTCAAAATTTATTATGTGTACATATTTAATAATCTTTTGGAAAAAATACTAGGTAAGAGCTAACGTTATGGGTTCAGATAAACTCATAGTCACTACACAGGATATGCCCCTGCATATTGTTGGTCCATGATATCATGAAACGAAAGCAAACAATATAATATATTCGAACATTGTATGTATCAAAATAATACAATACAATACTATACGATGCATTATGAAACATATATGTGTCACGACCCAAAACCGGACCCGGTCATGATGGCTCCTCTCGTGGGGACAAGGCCAGCCAACTAAACCCAATTCGTCTTTTCAAAAATAGTTAAATATAAATAAATAGCTTAAATATGACTTTAAAATATTAATTAACGGAAATACAACCCAACACAGCCCTAATCGCGGTGTCACAAGTCACGAACATCTATCAGAATGTAAATCCACTACAAGGTCTAAAGTATACAAAACCGGAATAATGAACAAAAGAGAGAAAAATGGTGATGCGAACGTTGGCAGCCACCTCCTTAACTCATATAACTCCGCCTCTGATCGGCCAAAATCCACTACCGGGTGAATAGATACTTGCATCTACACACGAGGTGCAGGGAGTAAAGTGAGTACTCCAACTCAGTGAGTAATGAAGGTAAATAACAACTGAGTGGTAAGAAATCACGTATGGCAAATCATCGTGCTAGATAGAAGCAATGTAAACCCTTTTTAGAAAAACAGTGAAGCTACGAACTCTTTAGAAAAACATCTTAACTCACTTTAAGACTCTTTTGAAATGTCCTTTTTCAGCGGTTACGCAAATGAATGCAAACCAAATAGTGCAGATAAGCACAGAATTACCGCCCCGCGATACAACACTCAGTTATCAAGGAATGTCAGAGTATCAGGTCTATATTACAAGAAGTAGCACAAAACAACAGATAATAGCAGACAAATAAGATAATGCAAACATATCAAATAGTACCGGTCCGCTACGGCGTGCAGCCCGCTCCACATATCACTGCGGCGTGCAGTCCGATCCATTTATCGTTGACGGCGCTCACTGGCGGTGTGCAGACTCCGGGAAGGGCCCCTTACGCCCAAGCTCAATATCAAGCCATCTCGTGGCATCAAGTCTAGACCCTCGGCCTCATATCAGTATCATTACAACACTGCTCCGGCGTGCAGCCCAATCCAAAAGTATCCTCACAATACAGGCCCTCGGCCTTACCCAGTCAAATCACATAAGCTACTAGGGCAACAGTTAAACATGATGCTCAGTCCAAATATTATTAGAAATATCATTTCAAGTGTTAAAGAAAAATAAACTTGGTTGAGTCTTAAAAAAAAGTGGAAAATACATGACTGAGTTCAAGTATAAAATCAAAACAGTGAGTAAATATCAACAATAATCCCCGAAGGGTTCAAATAGTTGGCATGAAGCCTAAATATGGCAATCGGCCAAAATTATGATGATAACAAGTGAATTTCAGTCAAATACGCAGTAAATTCATCAATCGGGACGAACTAAGTCACAATCCCCAATGGTGATCTACCCCACGCTCGCTATCCGGTGTGCAAGTCACCTTAATATAGCACTATGATGTGCAAATACGGGGTTTCAAACCCTCAAAATATCATTTACAGTCACTACTCACCTTGAACCGGAGAATTCTCTAGCTCGCGACGCCTTTACCCCTCAAACCGGCCTCCACGCGCGTCGAATCTATCCAAAATGAGAGAGAATACATCACAATATGCCAATGACAATTCCCAATCGAAAATGATCACGCCCAAGTATATCCTCTAAGTAGGATTCTGCGGACGTTGCAAATAAAACCCGAGTATTAAGCCCAGGG
>MU725177.1:3271-29385 GCA_026770625.1 Nicotiana glauca
AAAAAATAAGAAAATAAACAAGAAATAACAAGAATTTTTTTTACCAAGGTACGAAAAATTAATTACACAAATATTCACAAGTTTGGAACAAAGCACTTTCGCTTACTTCTCAGACAACCTAAATTACGCCAAATTGTTCCCCAGCAACGGCGCCAATTTTGATGACGTCCAAATCCACTACTAAAAAGCAATAGACACGGTCGCAGCAATATAATTTACCCAACTATGAGTCGGGGTCGAATCCCACAAAGAACAATGTGTAGGAGATTAGTCATGTAAGAAAATTATCGCTAGTTGCGCAATGCCAAACACTAAGAATTTTGGTTGGAAAATGTTTCTATATCTAATTGCGGAAATGTAAACTAACCTAGAAAGCAAGTAAAATGATCAATGGCTACAAGTATGAATGCATCGGGAATTANATAAAAATCATTCAATACATAAGCACAACAAGGTATTTAATCCACACTTTAAATATGAATATTTCCATAAACAAGGTTCAAGTGTTAGAAATAAATACTACACACTTAAATATTCAATACAAAGCAAGGAAATAAAGAAATAAACATAAATGGGTAAGAAAATCTTAACCACAAGCTTCAATCTTCAAGACCCAAGTGTGTGTGCAAAAACCCTAGCTTCCAAAAATGTTCTCTCTAGTCTATGAGGACTTAAAATAAGCCAAAGATGTTTCAAAAATATGCTGGGACGAGTATAACACTGATTTGGGGTGAGAAATTACGAAATATCCAATTTGCCCCAGGCCTGATGCACTGCTTTCGCATCTACGAAAAAGCAACCGCAGATGCGGTTCCGCAAAGGCGGAAAGCTGATCGCATAAGCGGAATTCGTCAAAGTGCAAGCGACCGCAGAAGCGGAAAACACGTCGCTTCTGCGCTTTCGCAAAAGCGGAAATTCAACCGCAAAAGCGGTTTCCTCAATAGTGCCTGTTCCGCAGAAGCGGAAAGTAAAGAACTTCTGCGCATCCGCAAAAGCGGAACTTTAACCGCAAAAGAAGTTATTGCCTTTTCAACTAAAACCGCAGAAGAGGTTCTTCAATCGCAGAAGCGGACGTCGCTTCTGCGTCCATTCATCCGCAGAAGCGGAATTCACTGGAGCTTTTTGCATTGTTTCACCTTGTTTTTGCTCAATTCCACTTCAATTCAATTCAACTCACTTCGTAGCATCATTTACCTAAAAATCTAACAATAACCACCATAAACAACCTCATTTTATAATTAAAAAGACATAAAAGCTACGGAAAAGAGGCTAGAATGAGTGGTAAAATCACCACTCATCAATTGGTCATATAAAGGCTAACTGCCCAAAGTTGCGACGTAATTTGAGTTGTGGATCAACTCGTCCTTCTAGTTCCTCAGCTACTACAGTTGCACCACCTCAGGCTCGTGGTTCTCAAAATCAAACAGGGTATGAAGTATGCAGAGGTGCAGACCGAGTTACTCAGGGAGGGGACAACCCCTTTTGTTTGCTATACTTGATCGTCAGAGTGCAAAGGCATCTGCATAAGTTATTACAGGTATACTTTTAGTCTGCTCACATAATGCTTATGCCATAATGTATCCAGGTTCAACGTTTTCATATATGACTCCATACTTTGCAATTAACCTCGGACTAGAACCTGAACAACTTAGTAAGCCATTCCTAGTATCTACTCCAGTTGGCGAGTCAGTGAAAGTCACTAGAGTCTATATAGGTTGTATAGTTTCAGTCCAAGGTCGCAACACCAAAGACGATCTCATAGAGTTAGAAATGGTGGATTTCGATGGGATCATGGGTATGGATTGGTTATCTTTCTGCTATGCCACGTTAGATTGTCATGCCAAGATAGTCAGGTTCCAATTTCAAAATGAAGAAGTCTCATAGTGGAAGGGTAGTTCAGCATCGCTTGTAGGTAAGTTTATTTCTTACGTTAAGGCACAACGAATGATCGGTAAGGGGTGTCTCGCCTATTTGGCTCACATTATTAATCCAGAATCAGAACCACCAGCTCTTCAATCAATGCCAATTGTTAGAGAATTTCTAGAAGTTTTCCCAGATGACCTTCCCGGACTTCCTCCTGAAAGAATCATAGGTTTTGGCATTGATCTCATGCCAGGAACTCTGCCCATATCTATACCCCCTTATAGGATGGCTCCAACAGAACTTAATAAGTTGAGAGAACAGTTGAAAGACCTTCTTGACAAGGGCTTCATCAGGTCGAGTGTTTCACCATAGGGTGCCCCAGTCCTGTTTGTCAAGAAGAAAGATGGGTCTCTCAGAATGTGTGTCGACTATTGGCAATTGACTATGGTTACCATTAAGAACAAGTACCCACTGCCAAGAATTGATGATTTATTTGATCAACTTCAGGGTGCAAAGTACTTTTCAAAAATATACTTGAGGTCGGGATACCATCAGTTGAGAATCAGAAAAGAAGATACATCTAAAACAGCCTTTAGAACTCGCTATTGGAACTATGAATTTCTAGTGATGTCTTTCGGGTTGACAAATGCTCCAGCTGCATTCATGGACCTCATGAATAGAGTTTTCAAGCCATTTTTGGATACCTTTATTATTGTGTTTATAGACAATATTTTGGTGTACTCTAAGAGCAAGGAACATCATGCAGAACAACTCGGAATAGCCTTGTAGACCTTGAAGGAGAATGAGCATTATGCCAAGTTTTCAAAATGTGAGTTCTGGTTGCAGTCAGTGGCATTCTTAGTCCACATGGTATCTAGTGAAGGAATAAAAATAGACCCTCAGAAGACAGAAGCAGTAAAGAATTGGCCTAGGCCGACAACGCCAACCGAAATCAAGAGTTTCTTAGGGTTAGCTGGCTACTATAAAAGGTTTGTGGAGGGGTTTTCCTCACTTGCAGCACCATTAACTAAGTTGACTCAGAAAGCAGTTAAGTTCCAATGGTCAGACGCTTGTGAGCAGAGCTTTCAAGAGTTAAAGAAAAGGTTGACCACCGCATCTGTATTAACTTTGCCGACAGGTTCAGGTGGATTCACACTTATTGTGATGCTTCCAGAGTGGGCAAAATGGAAAAGTTATTGCTTATACTTCCAGGAAGTTAAAGAATAATGAAAACAACTACCCCACACACGATTTGGAGCTTGCAGCAGTGGTTTTTGAATTAAAAATATGGCGATACTACCTTTATGATGAGCATTCTGAAGTGTTTACAGATCATAAAAGTCTCGAGTACATTTTCAAACAAAAAGAACTAAATTTGAGACAGAGAAGGTGGCTCGAGCTATTGAAAGATTATGACATCAATATCTTTTATCACCCGGGCAAAGCTAATGTGGTAGCAGATGCACTTAGTAGGAGGTCAATGGGTGTCTTGGCCCATCTCGCAATACAAAGGCGATCTTTGGGTCGAGAAATTAAAAAACTAGCAAATGATGGAATTAGGTTGGGTGAGACCGAAGAAGTAGATATAACTGCTTATGCCTTAGTGCAATCCTCCCTTGTTGCGCATGTTAAGGCTAAGCAAGAAGAAGATCCGTACTTAGTGAAATTAAAAAAAGGAGTCCAAAGTAAAGAAATCACTGCTTTCACTCTAGGAGTTGAATGGTCAGTTATGTGTACCTGATGTAGATGGTCTTAGGAAGGCCATAATGGAGGAAGCTCACAGTTCGAAGTACTCTATCCACCCAGGTGCTACCAAAATGTATCTAGATTTGAAAGAGTTATATTGGTGGAAAGGCATGAAGAAACAAGTAGCAGATCATGTGGCTAAATGTTTAAATTGACAACAAGTCAAAGCCGAGCATCAGAGGCCTGGTGGCCTAGCTCGAGATATAGAGATACCACAGTGGAAGTGGGAGATGATTAATATGGATTTCGTAGTAGTTCTGCCTCGTACGTACCGTAACCATGATTCAATTTGGGTTATTATAGACCGACTGACAAAGTCCGCACATTTCCTACCAGTAAAGATGATAGATATCGCAGGGCAGTATGCGCAGTTGTACATAAAAAAATAGTCCGATTGTATGGTACTCCAGTTTCAATCATATCTGATAGAGGCCCTCAGTTCACAGCGCATTTTTGGTAGGCATTTCAGAAAAGACTAGGCACCAAGGTCAATTTAAGCACCGTTTTCCATCCACCGACTGATGGCCAGGCAGAAAGGACCATTCAGACTCTCGAAGATATGTTGTGTGCGTGTGTTATTGATTTTGGAGGTAATTGGGATGATCACTTGCCACTTATAGAATTTGCTTACAATAATAGCTATCAGGCCAGCATTGGTATGGCTCCTTATGAAATGTTGTATGGGCAGAGATGTAGGTCTCCAGTGGGTTGGTTTGAACCAGCAGAGGTGCCGTTGATTGGTCCAGAGTTTGTTTGTGAGGCCTTGGAGAAAGTTCAGCTAATTAGAGAAAGACTTAAAGCGGCTCAGAGTCGTCAAAAGTCTTATTCTAACAAGAGGCATCGTGAGTTAGAGTTCATGGTTGGTGATAAGGTGTTTTTGAAAGTTTCACCAATGAAAGGAGTTATGAGGTTTGGTAAGAAAGGGAAACTTATCCCTAGATTTATCGGACCTTATGAAATTCTAGAAAAGAAAGGAAATGTGACTTATAAGCTAGCGATACCCGTTGATTTGTCCTCTGTTCATCCCATCTTTCATGAGTCTATGCTTAGAAAGTACATTCATGATGAGTCGCATATAATACCTGCCGATACCATAGAAATTAAAGAAGGTTTGACTTATGAAGAGGTACCTATAGGAATTCTCTATAGGCAAGCAAGAAAGTTGAGAAGAAAAGATATAGCATCGGTAAAAGTTTTTTAGAGTAATCATGATTCAAAAGAAGCTACGTGGGAGGTCAAAGAAGATATGAGAAAGAAATATCTATATTTATTTGAGGAAAAAGGTATGTGAACCTAAGTTTGGTCTGGCATTTATAATTCATTTATTAAATACAAGTTAGCAAGTGTTTCTGTCCTTCCTAGATTATACATAGTTGTTGTAGTAATTTAGTTTATGCCGTAGTATATTTAATTCATTGAAGTAATTTACTTGTGCTAAAGTTGTTGTGTTTGATTCTTGTTAGTTATTGTGGTACCTCCTTGCCGGAGTGTGAGTAATTAATTTATGAGTTGTGTATGGTGCCTATGAATAGCATGTTATGGTATATTTGGTTGTTGTTGATGTAGTTGTGGTATTTGTGACAGTGATTTTTTTTTGGACAGTCCAATTTACAAGGAAAACTCTGCCGAAATTTTTATAAATTTAGGGAGTTAGCCAAAATTTTGAGTCCCTTGGAAGAATGAGTAGTGCTAAGGAAACTTAAGAGGTTCAAGGACCTAAGGGATGATTGTTAGCTAAAGAATAAGGCCCTAGCAACATTCGAGGATGAATGTTTTAAGGAGGGAAGATTGTAACAGTCTTCTAATTTATATAAATTTCAAGGCTCGTTAAATATAGAATTGAAATTCTTTTTTTTGTCTTCCTTATGGATTTAAACCCTTGTAATTAATTTTTGAATTACTTCCTAATTTATATAAATAGTTGGATATATAATTATGGGAATATTAATAGTTTAATATTTCTAATTATTAAAAATAGTATCATTAATTATTAATTAAGAAAAAAAAAAGACAAATGACAAAAGAAAAATGGGAGGGACATTACAAAGCCCATAAAGGGCTGTTGGAATAAAAAAAAAGGGCTTAAGGCTTAAAAAGCCTAACCTTGGGCGTAAGCAGTAGGAGAAAAAAAATTACACAGGAACAGAACATTGTTCTGTTACGCAGAAAACGCAGCAAACACAGGCAACAAAAAGGAAAATCTAGGGTTCTTTACCAATCACTAATTCTTGAACTCAGGTAAGTAAATTTTCCTATTGTCAATTATCCTATAGTGGTAATAGGTAAGAAGGGAATAGTTAATTCCCTTCTTCCTCCATATCAACAATAAATTTCATATTTAGGTGTAGTACTTTAAAAAAATTGATTAAAATACACTGGTTGCTGTAGAATCGATTGTTTGACTGGTGCCAATTGGACTGGGGCCTACGTATTGGCTCGAGAAGTTTTGAGGTGAGCTGATATAAACTTTTTCTAAAGTGGTTTAACTCACAAAAGCAAGCACACAATCTATTTGATGAATTGCATAAAAGAGTTAATATATACTTAATTGGAGTAGTAAGTACGTATTAGCTTATAATTATTTTCTAGCTAAAGTTTAGATGATTATTTGGATATATTTGCATAAATTTCAGATTTTTATATTATTCTTATATGCCATTTTCATGTTGAAAATTCATGAAGGATCAAGAAATTTTATAAATACTTTTGAATGTCTATTTCAATCTTATGCCATGCCTTACATTTAAGGATACCGGTATGAGTATGTATAAAAGATTTAGACTTGAAAAGTCTCAAGAATAAGTTTTAGAAAGAAAATATTTTTGGGAGTATCCTTTATTCTAAGAAGGGGTCATCGTCCATGCTTAGGGTCCTGACCAAGGAGTTGATTTTCTGAAACTACTTGTGCCAAAGTAGGGAGCACACGAGCCGAGGGTCTCGTTACTGAGAATTTACTTAGCCATGCTAAGGTAAGACACATGAGCGCTGAGAACCATGAAGCGAGTCACACATTGTGGATTGAGCCTATTCGATCAGGTTGGGATCGAACCCGTGCCGATCCCACGGTGACTGAAACAAAATTAAGTCAGGATAGTTGGAACTCCCAAAGTATAAAGTGAAGTATTTTTCTATAAGAAAGAAAAAGAAAAGAATTTCCTTTAGAATATTCATAAACTGCTATTATGCAATAATTTGGAATTATTCTTATAAGCTTTATGTTTTACATGCATTTAGAACCTTTGCTCATAATGTATATGTTATTTAAGTTTCACCCCCTGTTGTTGAGGCTCACTAAGTACAATGGATAGTACTGACGTTCTCTTTTGGAAACCTACGTTGGTCTGCAGTACAACGTAGGAACCGGATTTGCAGGCGAGCAGGCTACAAGTTAGGACTTCCTTCCCTTCCAGTGCTATTGGTGAGCTCCGCTTTTCTTAGTGGAGTATTCTTTTGAGTCATCTTTATTTAGTTATTTCTTTGTTTACTTAGAGAACTGGCCAGGAAATCTCATGTCCTGAGAAGTGCGTCAGTTTATCAGTAGAGGCTTCATAGATATAGTCGTTGGGTTGAGATTCAGATGTTTTTGATAATAACTTAGCAGTAATTCAGTAGTTACTACGAATAAAGTTTTGGAGTTGATTTATTAAAATATCTGAATTAATCAAAAGTATTTGGTTAGAGTATTTCCTTGTTGCATATAAAGTTTGGTGTTATAATAGATTTGATAAGTAGAGATGGTTTGCTCTGTCATGTTTAGTGATCGAGTGCCGGTCTCGGCTTGTTCAGAAAATGGGTTGTGACACTATCATTTCGGACCGGGGTACGTAGTTTATCTCACGCTTCTGGAGAGCAGTTCAGCGAGAGTTAGGCACACGGATTGAGTTGAGCACAACATTTCATCCGCAGAAGGACGAGCAATCCGAGCAGACTATTTAGATTTTGGAGGATATGCTTCGAGCTTTTGTTATTGACTTTGGAGGTTTGTGGGATCAGTTCTTGCCTTTAGCCGAGTTTGCCCATAATAACAGCTACCAGTCGAGCATCCAGATGGCTCCTTATGGGGCTTTATATGGTAGGCGGTGTCGATCTCCGGTGGGAAGGTTTGAGCTGGGAGAGGTACGGTTGTTGGGTACAGATTTAGTTCAGGAGGCCTTGGAAAAGGTCAGGATCATTCAGGATAGGTTTCGTTCAGTTCAGTCCAGGCAAAAGAGCTATGCAGATCATAAGGTTCGAGATGTAGCTTACATGGTTAATGAGCGGGTATTGCTCCGAGTGTCGCCTATGAAGGGCCTGATAAGGTTTGTGAAGAAGGGCAAGCTTAGCCATAGATTCATAGGTCTGTTTGAGATTCTTGATCGAGTGAGAGAGGTGGCTTATAGACTCGCATTGCCACCCAGCTTATCAACCGTGCATCCAGTTTTTCATATATCCATGCCTGGGAGTCCGAGTCTGATATGCGGAGTAGTTATCGTCATCTTTTTCCCGAATCAGGTACTTCTTTCTTCTGTCCGTTCGAGGACGAACGGTTGTTTTAGAGGTGGAGAATGTGATGACTTCATGTTGTGCTTCCGAGGCCTTGAAAACCTAAATTAGGGTTTCCTCGATTTACATGCAGAGTCCGAGCGCATAGCCGAAAAGATTAAATATGAGTTCTGTGAGAAAATATGCTAAATTTTATATTAAAATAAATAAATTTAACTTCGGTCAACATTTTGGGTAAACGGACTCGGACTCGTGATTTGATGGTCCTGACGGGTCCATAGGAAAATATGGGACTTGGGCATGTTGCTGGAATCGAATTTCGAGGTCCCAAGCCCGAGAAATAAATTTTTGTATCAAAATTGTTTTCTGAAAATAATTAAGGAAATTGGAAATGAAATTTGATTAGAAGACTATGGTATCAGGCCCGTATTTTGGTTCCGACACCCGGTACAAGTCTTATATATTATTTAAGCACTTTCTATGAAGTTTGGTTGAAAACAGACGTAATTTGATCTGTTTCGGACTTAAAATCAAAATATGATGTTTTATGAAAATTTGGAAGGAATCATGGATTTTGAGGCTTAATTCGATGTATATGATGTTATTTTAGTGATTTGATTGTGCGGATAAGTCCGTAGGATGTTTTTGAGGTTTTGTGTGTGTTTGGTTTGGAGCCCCGAGGGCTCGGGTGAGTTTTGGATAGGCCACAGAGTGCTTTTGAAACTTAAAAAAAATGTTGGTGTGTTCAGGCCTGCAGGCTCGCAAATGCAAGCTCGTGATTGCGAAGGCTGGGTTGCAAATGCGATGCCAGCCCAGGCCACCTAATCTCGCAAATGCGAAACCTCTCCTGTGCAGCATGGTTCGCAAATGCGAAACATTTTCTCGCTAATGCGATGTCGCAAATGCGACTACCCTCTTCGCAAATGCTAAACTTGGGAAGAAATGAAGGGTTCGCAAATGCGAACTTTTTATCGCAACTCCCATAAATGGTCGGGGTTCGCAGTTCACAAATCCCATATATGCAACTTGCATATTTTTATACTTAGGCGAATTTCGAACTATTTTTCACCCCATTTTCAAAACATAACTCCTTAGGCGATTTTTCAAGAACAAGACTTCTTCCGAATCATTTGTAAGTTGATTTCAACTCATTTCTTTCAATCATTAACATCATTTAACATGTTTTCAACTTAAAATCAATGATTTTCATGGGTAAAATTGGGGGTTTTGTGTAGAACCCAGGTTTTTCTAAAATTGGGGATTTGGACCTCGATTTGAGGTCCGATTTCGAAATAAATCATATATTAGGGTTCGTGGGGGAATGGGTAACCGAGTTTTGGTTCGAACCTCGGATTTTGACCGCGTGGGCCCGGCGATGATTTTGGAATTTTTTGGGCAAAACTTTGGGAAATTCATTTTTATGCATTCAAATTGATTCATTTCGTGTTTATTAATGTAATTAAGTAATTTGTGATTAGAAACAAGCGAATTGGTGGCGGAATCGAGGGGTAAATCCATAATTGAGACTTGAGTTGAATTCGAAGCATTGAGGTAAGTGTTAGGTCTAACCTTAGCTTGAGGGATTAGGAGTTGAGTCATAATTTCTACTTGTTTTGTGTTGAGTACGACATATGGGCATGGTGACGAGTATCCATTAGTTGGTGTCGAGCATGACCGTAAGTCTTAATTTGATAATTGTGTATCATTGATTGATCCTATAAAAGTTGTGACTGAATACTGGTATTAGTTGTGCTAAGTAGAAGTTGAATAGGATTGGTTATAGCTGACTCTCCCTTGTCGGGATGTTTGACTTGTTGATTATTGTTTCCCTTGCCGGGAAGAGTATTAATTTCATTATTCCCTTGCCGGAAAGTTATTAATTCGATTGTTCCCTTGCCAGGATTATATTGTGTATTGTGTTGAAGGTAAAGGGAGCAGGTGGTACGCCTACCACAAATGATGTTGAAATGGGAGCGGGTGGTACGCCTACCACAGGTGATATTGATAAGGGTGCGGGTGGTACGCCTACCACAATTGATATTGAAATTGGAGCGGGTGGGACTCCTACCACAAATTATATTGAAATGGGAGCGGGTGGTATGCCTACCACAAATGATATTGAAATGGGAGCGAGAGGTACGCCTACCACAAGTGAAATTGAAATGGGAGTTGGTGGTACGCCTACCACGAGTGAATTGAAATGGGAGCAGGTGGTACGCCTACCACGAGATATTGAGAAATGGGATCGGGTTGAACGCCTGCAACAAGATGAGCTGAATATGAAAGTTGCCGTATCTCTTGTCATGACCCAATTCCCAACCCCGGCCGTGATGGCGCCTCTCGTGAAGACAAGGCCAGCCAGAACAGTACGAATACCTCTTTTAGAAATTATTAATCTTTTAGCAAACCCAGAACAAGTTTAAACAATTATAAAATGCGTAAATAACAATACCAACATACGATACCAACCCGACACGGCCTAAACCGGGGTATCACAAGTCATGAGCTACTACAGAGTTTAAAATAAGTCTACAAAATGTAAAGTCTGATACAATGGTCTGAAGGAAACTCAAAGATATGAAATAGGAGAGATAAGGGCTGCGGACGTCAACAACTACCTCGTCACTCCGACTAGCCTCCTGATCTGGCAAGAAACAGTGCTCAGGGGTAGACTCCGCAATATCTGTATCTCCACACATGGTGCAGGGAGTAATGTGAGTACTCCGACCCAGTGAGTAATAATAATAAATAATAACCGAAGATAAGAAATCACATAACTGCACAAAGAAATTCTATATCAGGTAGTAAAAGCAGTAAAACAGTAGAACAATACAGGATAGAATGAAATCCCCCTTTTAAATAAATCCGATAAATCAGGTAAAACAACAAGTGAATAGTTAGTAGAAATCTGCCCCTCGGGCCCAGTATCAATCGCTCGAAATAGTATCAGCCCCTCGGGCTCAGTATCACATCACTTAGAACAATATCAGCCCCTCGGGCTCAATATCACATCACATGGGTACCCGCGCAAACTGGGGGTGTACAGACTCCGGGAGGGGCTCCTTACGGCCCAAGCGCAATATCAAGACACCTCGTGGCATATAAAACAAGTCCTGAAAGCCTTCTCCCATCACACTCGAGGCCTGAAAGCCTCCTCACATATCACTCAAGGCTTGAAAGCCTCCTCACAATACACTCGAGGCCTGAAAGCCTCCTCACATCACGCTCAAGGCTTGAAAGCCTCACTCAGTCCAGAAAATATCATAAGCCCTTCGGGCGTCAACAAAATAATAGCTCTCAGCCCAGACAACAGTAAAATATCAGTAAAGTCTCAAAATTCAATTAAAACGGCTGAGATTACAAAATAGTATAATCATTAGGACTGAGTTCAAATAACGTATCAAAATAGTGAGGAAATAGTGATAACAATCCCCGAAGGATTCAAATAATTGGCATTAAGCCTAAAACATGGCAATAAGACCAAAATCACGATGATAATCAAATCAACTTAGTCAAATACGCGGTAAAATATCAAATGGGAAGGACCAAGTCACGATCCCCAGTGTTAAACAAACCCGCGCTCACCAATAAGCGCGTATTTCACCTCAATATAGCACTACGTTGTGCAAATCCGGGGATTCAAACCCTCAGGATATCATTTACTATCATTACTCACCTCAAGCCGGCCAAAATCCTAGCTCCTACGCCCTTGACCCATAAATCGACCTCCTCACACATCGAATATGATTAAAATCACAACGAATACATCACAATAGGATAAGGGAATATAACCCAATCGAAAAGAGTCGAAAAATATCAAAAATCAAAAAATTTGCAAAACCCGAACCCCGGGTCCACTTCTCAAAAAATCAAAAAATTAACATCACTGGATTCCGTATCTCGCCACGAGTCTATACATATAAAAATTATCAAAATCGAAGTCCATTTGACCCCTCAATTCCACTTTGACATATATAACTTCCAAGCCCTAGCTTTACCCTCTTTTGATGAATTCCCACAAATTTCCATATTAATTCTACCATTAAATCATGTATTTAGGCCAAAGAACTCGCCTCCAATCACACCTAGTCGAAATCTCTTTCAATTTCCGTCCAAGAGCTCTCAAGGTCGATCAAAAATGGTGGAAATGACTTTAAGCTCACAGAACAAAATGAGCTTTAAAACCCTTCTTTGAATAGTGGTTTTCGTATATGCGGTTCCTTTACCGCATTTGAGGCTACCGCTTCTGCGGTTATACCTCCGCTTCTGCAGATCTTCATTAAGCCAACATCCGCATCTGCGGTCTTCTATACGCATTTGCGGTATCCGCTTCTACGGATACTCGTCCTCTTCTGCGGAAACACCATGGTCTCACCTTTCGCTTCTGCGACTCATCTACCGCATCTGCGGCCCCAAGCCCGCACCTGCGGAAACAACCAACCTTCCAAGAACTCGCACCTGCGAACCTATCTCTCGCATCTGCAGAACCGCATATGCGGCCCTTCTTCCGCAGATGCGGAAACACCAGATACCAGCAACATCATAATTTCACCAAGTCCAAAAATCATCCTGATGGCCATCCGAAATCACCCCGAGGCCCCCGGAATCTCAACCAAAGGTGCCAACCCATCCTAAAACATCATTCAAAATTGCTCCAATCATCAAAACACCACAAATAACACCAAAACCCTCAAATTACATCGGATTAAAGCCTAAGTTCTTCCAAAACATCCGAATTACGCATTTGATCAAAAACCCGACCGAAACACCTCCGAATGATCTGAAATTTTGCACACACGTCCAAAATCACCTAACGAAGCTACAACAACTCTCAGAATCCCATTCCGACCCTCGGATCAAAATCTCACCTATCAACCGAAATTCGCCAAAATACTAACTTCATCAATTCAAGCCTAATTCTATACCGGACCTCCAAAATCAATTCCGATCACACTCCTAAGTCACAAATCAACCCCCGAAGCTAACGAAATCACCAGAAATCGCATCCAAACCCTCTAACTCAATAGTCAACATCCGGTTGACTTTTCCAAAACAAGCTTTCCATTAAGAGACTAAGTGTCTCATTTCCATCTAAAACTAATCCAAATCGACTCATTCGCCCAAGAATCCTATAATGAAACATAAGGAAGCATAAAATGGGGGAAACGGGGCGGGTCATTACATCCTGCCAAACTAAAATAAACGCTCGTCCTCGAGCGGGTCAAGAAACATACCTGAAACCTCAAACAAGTGAGGATATCTGCTCCGCATCTCCCGCTCGGTCTCCCAAGTAGCCTCCTCCACGGGCCGACCTCTCCACTGCACCTTTACCAAAGCTATATCCTTTGATCTCAACTTTCGAACCTAACGACCCAAAATAGCCACTAGCTCCACATCATAGGTCAAGTCATCATCCAACGGAACAGTGCTGAAATCTAATACATGAGACGGGTTCCTAACATACTTTCGGAGCATAGATACATGAAATACCGGATGCACTTCCGACAAGCTGGGTGGCAAGGAAAGCTTATAAGCCACCTCCCCAATCCTTCCTTCATTGCGGAGGATGAATCAAGGCCTAAATTTGGTTCGTCGAGAAAGAGGAGAGAAGGATCAACAAGGATTTCATACCCTATACTAGTTCTTTTTCTCTCTCTCCCAGATATACTTTTAATAAGTCCTCCACCTATTCTCGTGTGACGACATCTATGATTGTGAGATTCAGGAATGAACAGTTGCAACAATCATGTTCAATTTCTTTTGACAGTTTTAGATTGTGGTTCTTTGTAATCAAGGGCGAGAAGGAAGTATCTCAAAAGGTCCAATAAACCGCGGACTCAGCTTCCCTTTCTTCCCAAACCGTATAACACCCTTCATGGGCGAAACCTTCAGCAAGACCTTCTCACCCACCATATATGACACTTCCCGAACCTTCGGGTCCACACAACTCTTCTGACGCGAATGTGTTGTACGAAGCCTCTCCTGAATCAGCTTCACATTCTCTAAGGCATCCTGAACCATCTCTGTCCCCAATTACCTAGACTCGCTGGGCTCGAACTATCCAACCAGAGATCTACATTGCCTTCCATATAACGCCTCATACGGAGCCATCTGAATGCTCGACTGATAACTGTTGTTGTAGGGAAACTCGGCAAATGGCAAAAACTCATCCTAAGAACCCCCAAAATCAATAACACATGCACGCAACATGTCCTCCAATATCTGAATAGTACGCCCGGACTACCCATCCGTCTGAGAATGGAATGTTATGCTCAACTCTACCAGTGTACCCAACTCTTGCTAAAATGTCCTCCAAAACTTAGAAGTGAACTTAGTACCTCTATCTGAGATAATAGACACTGGAACACCATGCAATCGAACAATCTCCCGGATAAAGATACCTGCTTGCCGCTCCAAGGAATAGGTAGAACATACCGAAATGAAGTGTGTAGACTTGGTCAGCCTGTTCACGATCACCCAAATCGAATCAGAGTTCTTCAAAGTCTGAGGGAGACCACTCACAAAATACATAGTAATCCTCTCCAACTTCCACTCGGGAATAATCACCCACTGAAGCACGCCACCCGGCCTCTGATGCTCATATTTTACTTGCTGACAGTTGAGATACCGAGCCTAAAACCCTATAATATCCTTATTCATCCTCCTCCACCAATAATGCTGCCTCAAATCCTGATACATCTTTGCGTCACCCGGATGAATGGAATACCGCGAGCTGTGGGCCTCCTCCAATATCAACTCCCGAAGCCTATCCACATTAGGCACATAAATTAGGCCCTACATCCGTAACACACCATCCTCACCAATGGTCAGGTCTCTGGCATCATCATGCTGGACCCTGTCCTTAAGGATAAGCAAATACAGGTCATCATACTGGCGCTCTCTGATGCGATCATATAAGAAAGACCGAGAAACCACACAAGCCAACACCCAACTGGGCTGCAAAATATCTAGTCTCACCAACCGATTGTTCAAAACCTGAACCTCAACTGCAAAGGGCCTCTCCCCAATTAGAATGTATGCCAAGCTCCCTATACTAACTAACTTTCGGCTAAAAGCATCGTCCACTACATTGGCCTTACCTGGGTGATACAGAATGGTAATATCATAGTCCTTAAGCAACTCTAGCCACCTCCGCTGCCTCAAATTAAGGTCCTTCTACTTGAACAAATGCTGAAGACTGCGATGATCGGTGAATACATCACAAGATACACCATACAAGTAATGCCTCCAAATCTTCAAAGTATGAACCATATTAGCCAACTCCAAATCATGTACAGGGTAGTTCTTCTCATGGGGCTTCAGCTGATGAGAAGCATAAGCAATAACTCTACCCTCCTGTATTAGTACACATCCGATCCGAACTCTCGAAGCATCACAATACATAGTATAAGAACCTATGGCTGAGAGCAAAACCAATACTGGAGCAGTGGTCAAGGCTGTCTTGAGCTTCAGAAAGCTCTCCTCGCACTCGTCCGACAAATGGAGCACCCTTCTGAGTCAACTTGGTCAAGGGCGATGCAATAGAGGAAAATCCCTGAACAAATCGGTGATAATAACCTGCCAACCCAAGGAAACTACGAATCTCTGTGGCTGAGGTCGGTCTAGGCCAACTCTGCACCGCCTCTATCTTCTTCGGGACGACATGAATATCCTCACTGGACACCACATGCCCCAAGAAAGCTATTGAGATGAGCCAAAACTCGCACTTGGAAAACTTTGCATAAAGCTTCTCCTCCCTCAATCTCTGCAATACAACTCGCAAATTCTATACGTGCTCCTCCTGGCTACGCGAGTACACCAGAATATCATCAATAAAAATAACAACAAATGAATCTAGATACGGCCGAATTACACTGTTCATTAAATGCATGAACGCTGCTGGGGAATTAGTCAGCCCAAAGGACAAAACAAGAAACTCATAGTGCCCATATCTAGTCCTGAAAGTAGTCTTCATAATATCTGAATCCCTGATCTTCAACTGGTGATAGCCCGAACAAAGATAATCTTAGAGAACACCCTCGCTCCCTGAAGCTGGTCAAATAAATCATTAATGCGAGGTGGGGGATACTTGTTCTTCACTGTTACTTTTTTCAATTGTCTGTAGTCAATGCATATTCTCATGGTGCCATCCTTCTTCTTCACAAATAGAACCGGTGCACCCCATGATGACACACTAGACCGAATGAACCCCTTATCTAAGAGTTCCTAAAGCTGATCCTTCAATTCTTTCAACTCCGCTAGTGACATATGATACGGAGGAATGGACATGGGCTGAGTGCCCAGCACCAGGTCAATACCAAGATTAATGTCCCTATCTGGTGGAATGCCCGACAGGTCTACAGGAAAAACATCGGGAAACTCCCTCACAACTGGGACAAAATCAATGCTAGGAGTCTCGGCTCGCACATCCCTCACGAATGCCAAATATGAAAGACAACCCTTCCCAACCATACACTGGGCCTTTAGGAATGAAATCACCCTACTAGGAACATAGTCGGTCATACCACGCCACTGGATCCTCGGTACACCCGTTATAGCCAGAGTGACTGTCTTAGCATTACAGTCCAGAATAGCATGACACGGAGCTAACCAGTCCATGCCCAAAATAACATCAAAATCCACCATGCTCAATAGCAACAGATCATCTCGGGACTCCACACCACCAATAGTCACCAAACACGACCGATACACACGGTCTACAATAATAGTATCGGCCACCAGGGTAGATACATGAACAGGTAAAGCAAGACACCCTCGGGTCGTACCCAAATGATGAGCAAAATATGAGGACACATAAGAATAGGTGGAACCGAGATCAAATAAGACTGAGGCATCCCTATGGCAGACTGAAATAATACCTGTAATGACGACATCTGAAGCAATGGCATCTGTCCTTCCCTGAAGAGCATAAAAGCGAGCCTGACCACCGCTCGATCGACCTACACCTCTGGGGCGATCCCTGGCTGCCTCACCCTCACCTCTAGCTAGCAGGGCAGGTGCTGAAGAAACTAGACCAAAAGACGAGGGCTGACCCCTCTACTGAGATGAGCTAGCAGTACAACGAGACCATTGCCTCCACGTATGCCCAAACTCTCCGCACTCATAACAACTCCCGGGTGCTAGAGAATGGGACTGAAGGGAACCCCTCGCACCGGAGTGACTGGCTGATGCAATCGGCCTAGAAGAACCCTAAACATATGGAGCTCGAGATGAACTCTATGCTGGAAATGCGCTGAGTAAAGGATGACTCTACTAAGAACCATGATAACCACGACCTGAAGATGCTCCACGATACTCAAAACGGGCCAACTAAGCGGGCCTGAAAGAACGACCCCAACCCTGCTAGAACTGGCCCCTAGAAGAAGCGCCACTGAAACTACCAGAACCTCGAGGCCTCTTGGCCTCCCTCTCATCTCGATCCTGGCGGCGAACCGACTCAATATCTCAAACTATATTGACCACCTCCTCAAATGAAGCACCTAGTACTCTCTCTCCAGTCATAAGAACATGAAAATGATAGTTAATGCCATCCACAAATCTCCTTATCCGCTCACAATCAGACGAAATAGCCAAACAATATGATGAGCCAACTCTGAGAACCTCATCTCTACTGAGAAATAGTCATATCTCCCTGTCGTAGCCACTCAAACTGCCTACGCAGTTCCTCCCTACGGGACCACGGTACATACTTCTCCAAGAAAAGAGCAGAGAACTCCTGCCAAGTCAAAGGTGCTGCACCATCCGGCCTACACCGCTCATACGCCTCCTGCCAAGTGAAGGCAACCCCAGTAAACTGAAAAATAGTAAAAGCCACACCGCTGGACTCAGGGATCGCCGTTGTACGGAGCATATGCTGACACCTATCAAGAAAGCCCTGGGCATCCTCGCCCTCGGCTCCATTAAATGTCAGAGGCGGAAGTCTACCAAACCTCTCGAGGTGACGCTACTCATCTTCAAGTATAACTGGAACCCTGAACTCCTGTACTGGAGCAACTGGCTGAGCTGGAGTTGCCTCTAGAGTCTGTAATCCATGCACTACCTGCATAGGTGTGCGAGCAGCGGGTTCTGATTGCCTAACCCAGCCTGTGAAGTAGTTGCTGCTGCTGTGGTGGCTGAAACCACCTGAGCCAGGCCCGTGAAAACTGTCAATATCTGGGCCAATGTCTCCTGAAGACCCGAAATCACAATGGGCACAGCTGGTGCCTGAACTGCTGCTGCTGGAGCCTGGTCCGGAGCTGGGGCAACTAGAGGGTCCACAGGTGCTGCCCCTGCTGCTCTTCCTCTACCACGACCACGACCACGACTGTGCCCACGGCCTTTGGTAGTCTTAGTAGGTGGTACTGGTGGTTGTCCATTGCGTTCGGTAGCTCGTGTCCTCACCATCTGTGAGAGAATAGAAAAAGAGAAGTTTAGTACTTGGAATAACGAGTTCGCACGACAGAATTTCAAGAATGTGAAGTTTTCATAAAAGGTTCTGTAGCCTCCCGAGGATAAGTACAGACGTCTCCGTACCGATCCGCGAGACTCTACAAAACCAGTGCATGACTCGTGAGACCTAGTAACCTAGGCTCTGATACCAACTTGTCACGACCTAATTCCCAACCCCGATCGTGATGGCACCTCTCGTGAAGACAAGACCAACCAAAACAATGCAAATACCTCTTTTAGCAATTATTAAGATTTTAGCAAATCCAGAACAACTGTGAACAGTTATGAAATGCGGAAATAACAATACCAACATATGATACGAACCCGACACAGCCCAAACTAGGGTGTCACAAGTCATGAGCAACTACAGAGATTAACATAAGTGTACAAAATGTAAAGTCTGATACAATGGTCGGAAAGAAACTCAAAGATATGAAATAGGAGAGATAAGGGCCGTGAACATCAACAACTACCTCGTTACTCTGACTAGCCTCCGAAACTCGGAAGAATCAGTGCTCAGGTGTAGACTCCGCAATGCCTGTATCTACACACATGGTGCAGGGAGTAATGTGAGTACTCCGACCCAGTGAGTAGTAATAATAAATAACAACCAAAAATAATAAATCACATAACTGCACAAAGCAATTCTATATCAGACAACAAAAGCAGCAAAACAGTAGAACAATATAGGATAAAATGAAATCCCCCTTTTAAATAAATTCGGTAAATCAGGTAAAACAACAAGTAAATAGTGAGTAGAAATCTGCCCCTCGGGCCCAGTATCAATCGCTCAGAACAGTATTAGCACCTCGGGCTCAGTATCACATCACTCAAAATAGTATCACCCTCGGGCTCAGTATCATATCACATGGGTACCTGCGTCACTGGGGGTGTACAGAATCCGGGAGGGGCCCCTTACAGCCAAAGCACAATATCAAGCCACCTCGTGGCATATAAAACAAGTCCTGAAAGCCTTCTCACATCACACTCAAGGCCTAAAAGCCTCCTCACATATCACTCGAGGCCTGAAAGGCTCCTCACAATACGCTCGAGGCCTGAAAGCCTCCTCACATCACGCTCAAGGCCTGAAAGCCTCACTCGGTCGAGAAAATATCATAAGCCCTTCCGGCATCAATAAAATAATAGTTCTCAGCCCAGACAACAGTGAAATATAAGTAAAGTCTCAAAATTCAATTAAAACGACTGAGTTTGCAAAACAGTATAATCATTAGTACTGAGTTCAAATAACGTATCAAAATAGTGAGGAAATAGTGATAACAGTCCACGAAGGATTCAAATAATCAGCATTAAGCCCAAAACATGGCAATAAGCCCAAATCACGATGATAATCAAATCAACTTAGTCAAATACGCGGTAAAATATCAAACCGTACAGACCAAGTCACAATCCTCAGTAGTAAACAACCCTGCACTCACCATTAAGCACGTATTTCACCTCAATATTGCACTACATTGTGCAAATCCGGGGTTTCAAACCCTCAGGATATCATTTACTATCATTACTCACCTCAAGCCCGCAAAAATCCTAGCTCGCTATGCCCTTGCCTCACAAATCGACCTCATCGCACGTCGAATCAGATCAAAATCACAATGAATATGTCACAATAGGCTAAGGTAACATAACCCAATCGAAAAGATTCGAAAAATATCGAAAATCACGAAATTTGCAAAATCCGAGCCCCGGGCCCACTTCTCAAAAAATCAAAAAATTAACATCACCGGATTCCTTATCTCGCCGCGATTCTATACATATCAATTTACCAAAATCGGAGTCCATTTGACCCCTCAAATTCCACTTTGAAATACTAAATTTCCAAGTCCTAGCTTTACCCCCTTTTGATGAATTTCCACAAATTTCCATGTTAATTTTACCATTAAATCTTGTATTTAGGCCAAAGAACTCACCTCCAATCACACCTAGTCGAAATCACCTTCAATTTCCGTCAAAGAGCTCTCAAGGTCAATCAAAAATGGTGGAAATGATCGCGGAACAAAATGAGCTTTAAAACCCTTCTCTGAACAGTGGTTTTCGCATCTGAGGTTCCTTTACCGCATTTGCGGCTACCGCTTATGCGGTTATACCTCCACTTCTACGGATCTTCATTAAGCTAACAGCTGCTTCTGCAGTCCTCTATATGCATTTTCGGAATCCGCTTCTGTGGATACTTGTCTGCTTCAGCGGAAATACCATGGTCTCGCCTTTTTCTCCTGCGACTCATCTACCGTATCTGCGGCATCGCAGATGCCGCCCCAAGCACGCACCTGGAGAAATAGCCAACCTTCCAAGAACTCGCACCTGCGAACCTACCTCTCACATCTGCGGAACCACATATGCGGCCCTTCTTCTGCAAATGCGGAAATGCCAGATACCAACAACATCAGAATTTCACCAAGTCCAAAAATCATCCCGATGGCCATCCGAAATCACCCCGAGGCCCCCGGGACCTCAACCAACGGTGCCAACCCATCCTAAAACTTCATTCAAACTTGCCCCAATCATCAAAACACCACAAATAACACCAAAACCCTCAAATTACATCGAATGCAAGCCTAAGTTCTTCCAAAACATCCTAATTACGCATTTGATCAAAAACCTGACCGAAACACCTCCGAATGATCTGACATTTTTCACACATATCCAAAATCACCTAACAAAGCTACAACAACTTTCTAATCCCATTCTGACCCTCGGATCAAAATCTCACCTATCAACCGGAATTCGCCAAAATACTAAGTTCGCCAATTCAAGCCTAATTCTACACCGGACCTCCAAAATCAATGCCGATCGCACTCCTAAGTCACAAATCATCCCCCAAAGCTAACCGAATCACCGAAAATTGCATCTGAACCCTCTAACTCAATAGTCAACATCCGGTTGAATTTTCCAAAACAAGCCTTCCTTTAAGAGACTAAGTGTCTCATTTCCATCTAAAACCAATCCAAATCGACTCATTTTCCCAAGACACCTATAATGAAACATAAGGAAGTAGAAAATGGGGGAAACGAGGAGGTAACTCACGTGACAACAGGCCGGGTCGTCACATCTCTTTACTTTGTGCTAGAAGCTAAACTGTATATGTACGCTCTATTATTCCTGATATTATATTTCTATCTGTTGCCCCTGAAGCATGCTCCCTCCCCCAGCTTAAATTGTTATTTTCTTGATGCTTCTCTGTTGTACTTGTATATATATTGGTACAGGTTTATCTGGAGTCTGGTCCTAGCCTCGTCACTACCTCGCCGGGGTTAGGCCAAACACTTACCAGCACATGGGGTCGGTTGTGCTGATACTACACTCTGTGCTCTTTTGCACAGATCTAGGTTTTAGATAGCAGCAGCAGAAGCACTGGAGCCAACCTTCAGTCCAGTGAGATACCGAGGTAGCCTTGCAGGCGTCTGCAGGCCCAGCGTCTCCTCTATCCTTTACTTTTTGACGTCCCGACCCGTCATCTCATGTGTTTCCATCCTGTTTTCCCTGTTTATTGCTTCTTCATGATTTATTATGTGTGTTGGATGAATTTGAGTTGTTTCGGATTGGATTTGGTAGGAAAATGGGCAAATAGTCTCTTTAAGGGGAGGTTGGTTTGGAAAAGCCAACCGGAAGTTGACTTATGAGTTAGAGGGCTCGGATGTGATTTCCGACGATTTGGTTAGCTTCGGGGGATGATTTTAGGCTTAGGAGCGCAATCGGAAGTAATTTTGGAGGTTCAGTGTAGAATTAGGCTTGAATTGGCGAAGTTAGCATTTTGGCGATATCCAGTTGATAGATGAGATTTTGATCCGAGGGTCAGAATGGATTTCTGAGAGTTGCAGTAGCTTCGTTAGGTGATTTTTGATGTGTGTGCAAAATTTTAGTTGAATCGGAGGTGGTTAGGTCGGGTTTTTGATCGAATGTGAGTTTCGGAAGAATTTGATAAACTTAGGCTTTGATTTGGTGAAATTTGAGGATTTTGATGTTAACGATAGTGATTTGATGATTCGAACAAGTTTGAATAAAGTAATAGAACATGTCTGTGCTTTTGGTTGAGGTACCGAGGGCCTCGGGGTGAGTTCGGGTATTAAACGGAGAGTTTTGGAGTTGTTGCATGATTTATGACTGCTGGTATCTGGTATTTCCGCATTTGCGGAAAAGGGACCACAGATGCGGTGGGGTAGGTTGCGGAAGCAATTTTTGAGGGGCTTGGCAATTCCGCAGAAGCGGAAGGGTTTCCGCAATAGCGGTCATCGCAGGTGCGGCTTTGGACCGCAGAAGTGGTCCGGGGTGACTTGATGAAAAAACCACGGAAGCGGTAACCGCAGAAGCGGCATTTTGCGCCGCAGAAGCGAAAAGGCCTGGGCAGATATTAAATTAAGTCTTCTTCGCGAATTTTGAAAGAACAAATATTTTTGGACTTCGAACTAAGAGGGTTTTTGGCGATTTTTGAAGAGGGTTTCAAGGGCTATCATTAGGTATGGATTCTTGGACTTAGATTATGATATTATGGTGTATAAACATGGATTAACACTAAAAACCCAAGGAATTATAGGTTAAAAATGGAGGTTGGGGTTTGAAACTTAAGTGAGTTTAAACTTGTGATTTGATGGGTCAAATGGACTCCGATTCTTGTGAACTTGATATGTATAGACTCGTGGCGAGATAAGGATCGTATTTAGGTAAAATTTTCTGGATTTTGAGTAGTGGGCAAATTTCATGATTTTTGATATTTTTTGAGTCTTTTCGATTGGGTTATTTTCCCTTAGCCTATTGTAATGTATTCGTTGTGGTTTTGGCCAGATTCGACGCGCGAGGAGGTCGATTTGACAGGAAAGGGCATTACGAGCTAGTCTTTGGCCGACTAGAGGTGAGTAATTGATGTAAATGCTGCTCTGAGGGTTTGAAACCCCGGACTTTCACATCGTAACGCTATATTGAGGCATGACACGCATTCTACGATGAGTGCGGGGTCATTTGCTTTTGGGGATTGAGACTTGGTCCATCCCAAGTGTTAATTTCCATTATATTGGTGATTGAGACACATACTTTATCACTGTGAATTGGGCTTATTTCCGTGTTTGGGGCCTTGTGCCGACCTGTAGAATCCTTAGGGGATCCTTATATGTTTTTTCTCACTTGTGTGCATAACATATACGCTCAGTCATGCTTTTAACTATTAAAAAAACAATATAATAACTGTGTTTATATATGAATATTAAATGGAAAAAGGATATGAGGGTTGAGATCCCTAGAGTATGTCATGTCCGATTGACTGTGAACTTATTTGGCTGAGATGGGTCGGGGACCCGATAGTGAGGATGTTTTCCTTTGATATGGATCGGGCTGAACGCCGCAACGATGATATATATATTGATATTGAGGCCGAGAGCCTGTTTGATGCCACGATATGGCTAATATTGTGCTTGGGCAGTAGGAGCCCCTCTGGAGTCTGTATACACCCCCAGTGAGCGCCGCCGACATTAAATAAGTGGAGCGGGCTGCACGCCACAGCGGGTACTAGAGTGTACCGTTATCTGTGTTGCATCTTTTCATGCATTATTCCTTGACTGTATTACTCGTTGGTTATCGTTTTACTGATATTGATCTAAATTGCTAGATATAGATTACTTTGTGCATTTTCTGGATTTTCTTACTTTCAAACGGTAGTTATGTTTATTACTTACTGGGTCGGAGTACTCACTTTACTCCCTGCACCTTGTGTGCAGATCTAGGGCGTTCACAGGCTGAGTGAGTTTTGACCAGCTTTTCCAAAGTTCTTATTTCGGGAGTATTTGAGGTAGCTGCAGGGCGTTCGCAGCCGTTGATTCTCCCTTCTATCCCTATCTTTTTATTTCCGCATTATCAACTTTTAGACAGACTTTTTAGTAGGATGTTATTCTGTATTTAGAGGCTCATGTACATGACACCGGGTCCATGTTGGGCTGTATTGGTATTTGTTAGATTTTTGTTTCGCATTATTATCAGTATTTTAGGCCTTGACTTAAATGGCATTTATCTTCATTTGTTTAAATAATGGGGTTATTGTTATAAATGGTCGGGCTTGCCTAGTAGTGTGCTGGGCGCCATCATGACCGGGTTGGGGTCGTGACAACTTTAATCTGTTATCTCATTGTACTCGAGACAAACAATTATATTTTCTTTCAGATATTATATTTAGTACTATTAGTAGTTCGTGAGTATGTGACACAAGTCTTGGGTAGAGGCTTATGTTGAATTTTCCACATTTCTATTCAGTTTTCTTTAATTTAAGACTTTCGCTTACTTAATTAATTCTGTTGCTTTTTTATTGTTACCGATAATTGTTAAAGAGGATCATGTTGTTAATGAAAAAAGTAATTAAATTTGGCTTGCCTAGCTCCCATTAGTAGGCACCATCACGACTCCCAAAGGTGGGAAATCAGGGCCGTGACATTAAATCCTAAAATATAGCAATTGGTGTCAATTGACTAGTGGAACCATAGTAAACATAATTTATGATCGCTATCAATATCTATTTATTATATATATATAGACGTTAAATGTAACTATATAAAAAGCGCAACAATGTAATTAACTAGCATCAATATCTGCTTGTTATTGATATTTCATAATTAAATTGCTAATTATATCCCAAAATATAACGATTGGTGTCAATTGACTAGTGGAACCATAATAAACTTAATTACATGGTCGCTATCAATATACACATGACTTTAATGAATTAAATTATATGTTGGCAACTATATACACACACACACACACATATATATATATATATATATATATATAGAGAGAGAGAGAGAGAGAGAGAGAGAGAGAGAGAGAGAGACGTTCAATGTAACTATATATAAAGTGCAACAACGTAATTAACTAACATCAATTTCTACTTATTATTTATATTCATAGTTAATTTACTAATTATATCCCAAAATATAACCATTGGTGTCAATTGACTAGTGGAACCACTGTAAACGTAATTTATGGTCGCTAACAATATCTACTTATTATATATATAGACGTTTAATGTAACTATATATAAAGCGCAATAATGTAATTAACTAGTATCAATATCTACTCTTTATATTTCATAATGAAATTGCTAAATATATCCCAAAATAACACGATTGGTGTCAATTGACTAGTGGAACCACAGTAAACTTAATTTATGGTCGCTATCAATATCTAATTATTATATATATATAGATGTTTAATGTAACTATATTTAAAGCGCAACAATATAATAAACTAGCATCAATATCTACTTATTATTTATATTTCATAATTAATTTGCTAACTATATAAAAAATATAACGATTGTTGTCAACCCACTAGTGGAACCACAGTAAACGTAATTATATGTTCGCTATCAATATACACATGACCTTAATGAATGAAATTGTATGTTGTCTACTATACACATTGTGACGACCCGCCCCGTTTTCCCCATATTATGTTGTTCTATGCTTCAATATCAGTATTTGAATGAATCGGATAGAATTGAGTTGGTTTTAGTTGGGAATGAGGCACTTAGCCTCTTAGAAGGAAGCTTGTTTTGGAAAAGTCAACCGGAAGTTGACTAT
>MU725177.1:31232-46822 GCA_026770625.1 Nicotiana glauca
TAAACACTTAAGCTATAATTCCTAATAATTGGAACTGAAAATGATAAATTGACCGTGCCCGTGTGACTTGCATGCATATAACTGGACCGATTGTGGATCGGGCTCCACGCCGCAGTGAATGCTACGATGATAGTGCCCTTGGGCTGTAGGAGCCCCTCCAGAGTCTGAACCCCCACAGTGAGCGCGGGTACCTAAATGGATCGGGCTGTACGCCGCAGCGGTCATGTGCATTGCATTGCATTGCATTCACGCATTGATTCCTGTTTGTACTACGTGGCATGACATTTAGCACTTTCATATCATTGGCATCCATGCTATTTCTTGCACTGTGTACTAGATACCCTGGCGATATTTGTAAATATAGTGTACGGACTTGCACTACCTGATATCGCATTCATATGCTTAATGTTGGAAAAAGAATATTTTCAAAAGAGATTTTTAAATTGAGCTAGATGTTTCTAAAGGATTTTCACGGTTTTACTATTTTGTTCAAAAGGTTGTACGGTACTATATAGCATAATGGAGTGTTCTTACGTGATTTCTTACCGCTCAGTTATTATTTACACTTATTACCACTGAGTTGGAAGTACTCACTTTACTCCCCGCACCACGTGTGCAGATTCAGGTGTCCCGAGAGCATAGTTGAGCTATTTGCTGCTTCAGAGTTTCTCAGGAGTTGTCGAGGTAGCTGCCTGACGTTCGCAGGACTCGACTCCTCCCCTATTCCTTTTTTATTTGCACATTTTAGAACATCAGTATTACTGAGGATATATTATTTTGTTATCTTAGAGGCTCTAGACTCATGACCCCAGGTCTTGGGAGATGTTGGCTAAGTCAGTGATTCATACTGTCTCTATCTAGATTTTTTGTTAATAGACTTGTAAAACTGTAATTTAATGCTATAAATTGGAAATGGGTGGTGTGATTGAGTTGTGAGTGTTAATTGGTCGGGCTTGCCTAGCAATTGTGTTGGGCACCATCACGACCGGGATTGGGGTCGTTATAAGTTGGTATCAGAGCCTAGGTTACTAGGCCTCATGAGTCATGAGCCGGTTAGTAGAGTCTCGTGGATCGGTACGGAGACGTCTGTATTTATCCTCGAGAGGCTACAGAACCTTTAGAAAAACTTCACTTTCTTGGAATTCTTATCGTATGTACTTGATTCAGCTTGAGATATAACTCTTGAAATTTCTTCCATACGTCTGTATGCGCACATGAGCGCTCGGTATTATAAGTGCCCTGATGGCTGGTGATTTCTCCGATCGAGGGGCGAGATGTGATCCCGTGAGTTCGATGTTGGGCCAGTCTGGAGGACTTGAGGCAGGATCTTGCCTATGTCTTGACCACTGAGGTGCTGATTATGTGAGCAAGTGTTCTGAACTTATATGTTCGGTATTGTCCCTTATTAGCCGGAATGGCGGTTGGATATCCATGTGATGAGTATGTTAGTTCTACGAGGTGTAATTATATTACTTGGTAGTGATGAAGAAGTCTGCGGGATAATAGATGAACTATTAAGTGATTCGTTTCCTACCGTGGTTGATGTGTAGCACGAATATGGGCACGTGAAGAATATTTTCGTGTCTCCTAGTTGGGAAGTGAAGTACATTACGTGTGGCAGTATGAGTTCTGACTCAGGAAGACCAAATGGCCGTGTTATGTGTATGATGGTGGAAGGTGTGATGAAATACTAAATTGAGGCAAAGCATGTGGGATATCTCCTTCGGAGTGTTCTTAAGGAGTACGATTTTTTTATGTATATTATTAGAAGATCTCATGTGTAATTTAAAGGTACGTGTTGTAAATTGAAAATTTGGGTCGGTTCAGAGAGTGGACTCAGCTGATGTGGGGATGAATGCGAGGTTTGTAGAGGATTTCAGTATCCGAGGATCTATTTTTTCATAAACTAGTAAATGGTTTGAGTTAATCTCACTATAATATGGTGGCATCATTAGAGTAAAAGTATTATGGGTTATTAAATGTGTCCTGATATATGGCTTCGAGCCAAGTTGGGAAGGTTGTTATTGATTAGCTGATTGCACGGTTATGTGCTATGTTGGTTCCTTTTTTAGGTATGCTGGCGGATCAGTCCTGGTTGCAGAAAATGAGCCGAGGATGGCATGAGTGAAGCAAAATTTTGATAAAGGTTATATGGTGCTTCGTAGATGTGAGGAAATATTAGGATGTCTTGAGCTGTTGTTGATAAAGAATGCTCAATGTATAGAGAAGGAAGATGTTTGTTTTTATTTGAATGAGGTCATATCCTTCGGTGCCAGCGTGCTAATAAGGCACGAGTGGTTGTATTCGTTAAGTTAGATAATTTACAGTTGTGTAAGAGTGAATGACTCTCGAGAATGGTTTTATTGTGTTCGAGATTTTTGCATGTAATCATCAGGTGTCTAAGGTTGTGTATGTGGTCAGAAACTATTTATTCATCGGGGAATGTCGAGGCTTGTGGTATTTTTTACATTAATTATGGGATCCTATGTATCGGCATCTGGAAAGTAATGGCAGCAAATTCGGGTTCGCAGGAATTTCTTCAAGTAAAGTATTCTGGCACGTGGTATTTCTGGGAAGCATTGAGAGAGTATTCGGTGGCCTATAGGTCCTAGACAGTGTGGTCTTATGTTCGAGTCTCGTGTGGTAGGCCTGGATTGAGGCATTGTGATGCTACGACAAGGGAGAAATATCAAGTGGATGATGAATAAAAAGAGAAATTTGATAGAAGGAATAGCTTGATGATAGACCTAATCAGTATGGTAAAGATACAATTAATTCCTTGTATGTGTTCGAAGTAATGGGCTTTTACAAGCAATTTGCAGCAATGCTCTTGAGTTTTGACGGCTTGCTCAGCTCGGTTTAGATAGAAGGATTCAGTCCTGGCAGTTTAGCTCGAACAAATGGAGTTGGCAGAGATGTTCTTGTTGGGTTTTACCGTGGTTTGAAGATGAGTATATTTCTTATGGCTATGCGAAGCATGGAGTGTGTAATGATTTTTCTTCTTAATGGGATCAATAAAAGTTCTTGACTACTTGAGTGCGTCGATGTCTGTGGCGCGGAAGGGAGATAAAGTTCTCATGTTATCCTAATGTGGTATGGTATATGCGTTATGTTATGGAGGATTGGGATTTGTATGTGTAAGGCTCGTTTCAGTTTGGAATGGAAAGTCATTAAATTCTTAAGCGGCATGGGCAACTGCAGGTGATTTAAGAATCGATCTTCAGAGGACTTGGGTGAATGATCCTCATATGATAAGGAAACGGTGTTTTTAATCATAGTGATTTGACAAGGGTATATGTTTCAGAAAAAGGGCAATGTGATTAAGTTGATGGCACTTCGGTAGTGTTGCGGCATTTTTTTTTCTTGATAGATCGACTGTTGATATCTGAGTGTGTTTGATGGCACATGAAAATTTTAGAATATCTTCGAAGAATGACTGGGAGTTCTCATGTTTAGGCTATGTAGTGGTTGTGGATAGCGTGTATTGGTACCGTTAGCGGCTATTGGGATTGGAGGCCCGAGTGGGTCCTTCCTTGTTGGTATGTTAGATTTTGTATATGATGCTGAGCTGTAGAGTGGTTGTCGCAATGTGGATTGTTCTAGACTATTGTGCTATGGGCTATGTCGGAAATGCCATCGGTTGAGTGGCAAGGTGCATCGGATTATGATATAGCAGATTGGTTGGTATTCCAAAGATCAGCAGATGGCTAGGAAGGATTGCTTTCCTTAATTAGGCCTTTGTGACGGATTTCAGTATAGAGGTTTCTACCATTGATTCAGTTCTGGTATTGAGGGACTCTTTTTCAAATGCGTTTCTTGTGGTCGGGCATGCCAACGGGCGAGATTGTGGATTTCAGTANATATTTAGATTGAGATGGCTTGGTTGGCCATGAGATGTATTGTTGAGGGATAGGTTTAATCTCTCGTTATTGAGCTTGTTAGTGATCTGGGGAGATCTATGAGTTGGTTTTTCGGTGCTCTGAGGCGTTATGATTTTCAGACTGTGGGCACATATAGTGCGGTGCAATCGAGATTTATAGTGGAAGTTGAGTGGCGAGGACCTCAGTTGTGTTTGAGTTTTGTAGCTTACAACGCTATATATAGATATTGATATGCACTCAGTATTTTGTTGTAATGAGCAAATTTGGCTCGATGTGCATCTCCTTTGGTGAGATATATGTATGGATCGGGTGGCACGCTGCCATGGGTATGTTATCTGGATCGGGTTGCACGCCGCAACAGTGTGATGTTGAGAATAGTTTTCCATATGTTACTTGGTATGTCTTGCTTCCTGGTTTCTGAAGAAAGTCCGTATTGGGTGTTGCTCGGTGAATGGCGCATCGGTTGTGTCCTTTCAGGATTGAATGGTGTATATTACTTACTTCACCGTGGGTGTGATGGATTGCTTGGTTTCAGACACCAATCTGTGCGTGGCTGTCTACTTTTGAGCACGGTGACTTGAGGTGCTTCATGTGTAACAGTGTTTGGATAAGATCGCGCATTGTAGCGAGGCTACGTGGAGATTAGACCCTTCGGGGTAGATACAGGTATTCTATTTCTATGATGTGGGACGGGGTCCCAGCCTTGGGTTGTGATGGTACCGAGGAATTTGAGTTACAGCTCTTTTGTTTGAGCCATTTGTCATGATTTGAGTATGTTCAGACCGCCCACCATTGGTGCGTGGATTATGCAAGTTGTGGGTTAGGCCTGTGATGAGGTGTCATATCACCAGAGTGGTGCGTTGAATTCGAGGTGATCGTTGGAGTCATTAATGAATGCGAACAGAGGTGATTTCAAATGATTAGAGGGCTTATATCGAGGTTTGGGCCCGGAAATCTGCTGTGGTATTAGTCAAAAAGGGAGTGGTTTCATGAATGGTTGACCTGAGGAATGGTTACGGTTTGCTGTGTGTTTCATTATCATTGATAGGATATGAAGTGTTGGAATGGAGCTTTAGTTAATAAGAGGTTTCCATCGGTATATGGTTGTTGTGGACAGCTGCTGTGAATAGAAGTAATCGTTGCAGGTGCAAGATTATGTGGTATATCATCTGATTTCATTGAGGTTGCAAGTATGGGTTATTATAGCCGGTTCGGGACTATTCAAAGTAAAGGTGCGAGGTTTGATCATGTTGATGGTTTCGGAAGTGAAAAAGTAGTTCTGTGAATTATGGGCTAGACTGGATTGGGTAATTTCAGCCATGTTGTGTTGTCGGACCTATAAGAGATAGGGTGACGTGGGATCACCCCGGGTATATGCCTAGTAAGGTTGTTCAGTTCTTGGTTGGCTTTTAGGACAACTCCGGGCACGCTCGAGGAGAAGCGTTTGTTTAAGTTGGGGAGGATGTGACGACCCACCCCGTTTTCCCCATATTATTTGTTCTATGCTTCAATATCAGTATTTGAATGAATCAGATAGAATTGAGTTGGTTTTAGTTGGAAATGAGGCACTTAGCCTCTTAGAAGGAAGCTTGTTTTGGAAAAGTCAACCGGAAGTTGACTATATAGTTAGAAGGCTCGGATGTGAATTCTGGTGATTTGGTTAGCTTCGGGGGATGATTTGTGACTTAGGAGTGCGATCAAAATTGAATTTAGAGGTTCGGTGTAGAATTAGGCTTGAATTGGTGAAGTTGGAATTTTGGCGAATTCCGGTTGATAGGCGATATTTTGATCCGAGGGTCAGAATGGAATTCCGAGAGTTGCAGTATCTTCGTTAGGTGATTTTCGATATGTCTGCAAATTTTCAGGTCATTCGGACATCGTTTGGTTAGATTTTTGATCAAAAATGCATTTTGGAAGTTCTTGAAGAACTTAGGCTTTGATTTGGTGAAATTTGATGATTTTGATGTTAACGATAGTGTTTGATGATTGGAACAAGTTTGAATAAGGTCTTGGGGTGTGTTGGTGCTATTGGTTGAGGTCCTGGGGGCCTCAGAGTGATTTCGGGTGGTTAAACGGAGAATCTTGATGTTTGTTGTAGGTCTGGTGCACCTGGCTCCTGGTATTTCCGCATCTACGGAAAAGGGGCCGCAGAAGCTGTTCCGCAGATGCAGCTAAGAGATCGCATAAGCGGTCCATGAGGGACCGAGGTAATTCCGCAAAAGCAGACGAGGTATCGCTTCAGCTGGCCCGTATAGGCGAAAATGAGGTCGCAGAAGCGGAATGGTGAGATACGCAGAAGCGGATGGTTGGGCGCAAAAGAGGAAGGCCAAGGATTTTATGAAAACCGCATAAGCGGTCATATGGACGTAGAAGCGGTCCCGCATAAGCGGTTATGGGACCGCATAAGCGAAAATTGCTGAAGGATTTTAATGAAACAGTGTTCGCGAATTTCAGAAGTTAAGAAAACATTTGAGACTTCGGGAAGATGCGATTTTGGGCGATTTGGAGAGGATTCGAAGTGGATTCCATCAGGTATGAATTTATAGACTCGAATAATGTTGTTATGGTGTAAAAACAAGGATTTAAACACTGAAAATCCAAGGATTTAAGGGGTAAAAATGGAGGTTAGGGCTTGAAACCTAAGAAAGTGTAAACTTGGAATTTGAGGGGTCAAATGGACTCCGATTTTGATGAATTTGATATGGTTAGACTCGTGGCGAGATGAGGAGTCCGGTAATGTGAATAATTTTTCGAGAAGTGGGCCCGGGGCTTGGGTTTTGCTAGTTTCGAGATTTTGATATTTTTCGATTATTTTTGATTGGGTATTGTTCCCTTGGCATATTGTAATGCATTCGCTCTAATTTTGGATAGATTCGATGCGCGTAGAGGCCGAATTGAGGGGCAAAGCCGTCGCAAGCTAGAGATTTCATCGGTTCGAGGTGAGTAATACTTGTGAATGATATCATGAGGGTTTGAAACCTCGGATTTGCACATCATAGTTCTGTATTGTGGTGACTTGCACACCAGGTATGAGCGTGGGGTAGAGCACCTTTGGGGATTGTGACTTGGTTCGTCCCGGTTGTTTATTTTACAACGTGATTGACTGAAACCTACTTGATGCTATCATGATTTAGGCTGATTGATATGTTTTTGGCTTCGTGCTGATTATTTGAATCCCTTAGGGATTATTATCATTGTTTCCATGATGCTTAGCATGTTTTCATGATATCTAAAGTCTTAAACACTTAAGCTATAATTCTTAATAATTGGAACTGAAAATGATAAATTGACTGTGCCCGTGTGGCTTGCATGCATATAACTGGACTGATTGTGGATCGGGCTGCACGC
This sequence comes from Nicotiana glauca, assembly GCA_026770625.1. Classification (NCBI taxonomy): domain Eukaryota; kingdom Viridiplantae; phylum Streptophyta; class Magnoliopsida; order Solanales; family Solanaceae; genus Nicotiana; species Nicotiana glauca. The sequence goes on from MU725177.1 coordinate 38,462, forward strand.
CGCAGCGAATGCTACGATGATAGTGCGCTTGTGCTGTAGGAGCCCCTCCGGAGTCTGAACCCCCACAGTGAGTGCAGGTACCCAAATGGATCGGGCTGTACGCCGCAGTGGTCATGTGCATTGCATTGCATTCACGCATTGATTCCTGTTTGTACTACGTGGCATGACATTTAGCACTTTCAGATCATTGACATCCATGCTATTTCTTGCACTGTGTACCAGATACCCTGGTGATATTTGTAAATAGAGTGTTGTGCCCGAGGGGCTGACTTGTGTGCGGACTTGCACTACCTGATATCGCATTCATATGCTTAATGTTGGAAAAAGAATATTTTCAAAAGAGATTTTTAAACTGAGCTAGATTTTTCTAAAGGATTTTCACGGTTTTACTATTTTGTTCAAAAGGTTGTACTATACTATATAGCATGATGGAGTGTTCTTACGTGATTTCTTACCGCTCAGTGATTATTTACACTTATTAAAACTGAGTTAGAAGTACTCACTTTACTCCTTGCACCACGTGTGCAGATTCAGGTGTCACGGGAGCATAGTTGAGCTATTTGCTGCTTCAGAATTTCTTAGGAGTTGTTGAGGTAGCTGCCTGACGTTCACAGGACTCGACTCCTCCCCATTCCTTTATTATTTCTGCATTTTAGAACATCAGTATTACTGAGGATGTATTATTTTGTTATCTTATTGGCTCTAGACTCATGACCCCAGGTCTTGGGTGATGTTGGCTAAGTCAGTGATTCATACTGTCTCTATCTAGATTATTGGTTAATAGACTTGTTACACGGTAATTTAATGCTATAAATTGGAAATGGGTGGTGTGATTGATTTGTGAGTGTTAATTGGTCGGGCTTGCCTAGCAATTGTGTTGGGCGCCATCACGACCGAGATTGGGGTCGTGACACACATATATATAGACGTTCAATGTAACTACATATAAAGCGCAACAATGTAATTAACTAGCATCAATATATACTTATTATTTATATTTCATAATTAAATTGCTACTTATATCCTAAAATATAACAATTGGTGTCAATTGACTAGTGGAACCATAGTAAATGTAATTTATGGTCGCAATCAATATCTACTTATTATATCTATAAATAAATATATATATATATATATATATATATATATATATATACACAATATATATATATATATATATATATATATATATATATACGTTCAATGTAACTATATATAAAGCAGAACAATGTAATTAACTACTGGTGTCAATTGATTAGTTTCGAGAAGCGGGCCCGGGGCTCGGGTTTTGCTAGTTTCAATATTTTTGCTATATTTCGATTGTTTTCGATTGGGTGTTGTCCCATTGGTATATTGTGATGTATTTGCTCTGTTTTTGGTTAGACTCGACGCTCGTGGAGGCCAATTTGAGGGGCAAAGGCATAGCGAGCGAGGAATTTCACCGGTTCGAGGTGAGTAATACTTGTAAATGATATCTTGAGGGTTTGAAACCCAAGATTTGGACATCATAGTGCTGTAGTGAGGTGACTTGCACGCCGGATATGAGCGTGGGGTAGAGCACCGTTGGGGATTGTGACTTGGTCCGTCCTGGTTGTTGATTTTTACTGTGTAGTTGACTAAAACTACTTGTTATCATCATAGTTTGGACTGATTGCTATTTTTGGGCTTCGTGCCAACTATGTGAATCCTTCGGGGATTGAGATTTCTGTTTTAGCATATCTTGCATATCATTTGGCTTCAGTCCAAGGTTTTAAATACTGTTTTGCAACCTCACTCATATTTCTAAGTTTTGAAAACTCAAATGATACTTTAAATACTATTTCGGGCTGAGAATTACTGTTTTATAAAAGCCCAAGGGGTTTATAATGTTTCTGGACTGTGCATGGATCAGGCTGCGCGCCGCAGCAGTGACTTGAAACAGTGGTAACAATGACACTGTATGAAGTGACTTGAAACAGTGGTAACAATGACACTGTATGATGTGACTTGAAACATGGGTAACAATGACATTGTATGATGTGACTTGAAACAGTGGTAACAATGGCACTGTATGATATAAATTGGTCAGGTAACATTGGCTGACCGGTCAGGTAACATTGACTGACCAGTATATTGCGCTTGGGCTGTAGGAGCCCCTTCGGAGTCTGTACACACCCCCAGTGAGCGTCATTGACGATAAATCATATGCATGGTTGGCTCAGGCTGCATGCCACAGCAGTCATGTGCATTGCATTGCATTCACGCATTGGTTCCTGTTTGTACTACGTGGCATGACATTCAGCACTCTCATATCAATGGCATCCATGCTATATCTTGCATTGTGTNGGATTTTAAACTGAGCTACATGTTTTTAAAGGATTTTCACGGTTTTACTCTTTTCCTAAAAAGGTTGTAATGTCCCATATAGCATGATGGAGTGTTCTTACGTGATTTCTTATCGCTCAGTTATTATTTACTCTTATTACTACTAAGTTGGAAGTACTCACTTTATGCCCTGCACCTCGCGTGCAGTTGTAAGTATTGTTCACCCGGTAGCTGGTTATTAGCGGACCGAAGGCCTTACTATGGTAGTTGAGCAAGGTGACCGCCAGCGTTTGCGGCACCGCACTTCACCTTTGAATTCTGGTTTTTATCTGATATATATAAATTATTAGCCCTATAGTAATGTTCCTACTCCTTAGATGCTCGTGACTTGTGACACCCCGATCGGGGTGTGTTGAGAGATAAATATCAGTTATTATTGCTAATAAGTCGCATTATTTGTTCATTTATAGTTATTAATTGTTAAATAAGGCATTGTTGTTCTGTTGGTTGGCCTTGTCTTCACGAGAGGCGCCATCACGACCGAGTTTGGGAATTGGGTCGTGACAAGGTGGTATTAGAGCCTAGGTTACTAGGTCTCACGAGTCATGAGCAGGTTTAGTAGAGTCTCGCGGATCGGTACGGAGACGTCTGTATTTATCCTCGAGAGGCTGCAGAACCTTTAGGAAAGACTTCACATTCTTGAATCCTTATCATGTGTCCTTGATTCAGCTTGAAAAGAAAAAACTTGAAATTCCTTCCACGCGATTGTATGCGCACGTGAGCGCTTAGTATCGGATGTGCCTTGACGGCTTGTGATTCCCCGATCGAGGGGCAAGATGTGATTTCTATGAGTTGATGTTGGACCAGTCTGGAAGATTTGAGGCCGGATCTTTGCTTATGGCTTGAGCACCAAGGTGCTGATTGTGCGAGCTAGTGTTATGAAATTATATGTTCAGTATTGTCCCTAATTGTGGGAGTGACGGCTGGATAGCTATGTGGTGAGTATGTTGGAACTGCGAGGTGTTTCTCTATGACTTGGAGGTGTCGAAGAAGGTCTACTGGATGATAGGTGAACCATTAAGTGTTTGATTTCCATTGAGGTTGGATGAGTTGCCCTGAGTTATGGGTGCGTGAAGAATCTTTTCAAGTCTCCTAGTTGGGAGTGAAGTAAATAGCATGTTGCGGTTTGAGTTCAGACTCAGAAAGACTAGTCGACTGTGTAAGGTATATTACGGTGGAAGGCAGATGGAAATGTTATGTTGAGGCGAAGCAGGTGGGCTATCTCCTGCAGAGTGTTCTAGCGTGTTACGATTCTTATGTATATTGTTAGAAGATCTCATGTGTAATTGAAAGGTACGTGTTGTAATTTGAAGATTTGGGTCGCTTCAGAGAGTGGACTCAGCTGATGTGGGGATGAATGCGAGGTTTGTAGAGGATTTCAATATCCGAGGATCTATGTTTTCATAAACTAGTAGATGATTTGAGTTTAATCTCACTACTATATTGTGGCATCATTAGAGTAAAAGTATTATGGGTTATTAAATATGTCCTGATAGATGGCTTCGAGCCAAGTTGGGGAGGTTGTTGTTGATTAGCTGATTGCACGGCCATGTGCTATGTTGGTTCCGTTTTGAGATATGCTGGCGGATCAGTTCTGGTTGCAGAAAATGAGACAAGGATGGCACGAGTGGAGCGAAATTTCTACAAAGGTTATATGGTACTTCGTAGATGTGTGGAAACAATAGGATGTCTTGAGCTGTTATGGATAAAGAATGCTCAGTGTATTGAGGAGAAAGATGTTTGTTGGTATTTGAATGAGATTATATCATGTGGTGTCAGAGTGCTATTAAGGCACGAGTGGTTCTGTTCGCTAAGTCGGGTAAATTGCGGATCGTATATGAAGTAAATGACTCTCGAGAATGGTTTTATTGTGTTCAAGGTTCTACATGTAACAATCCGGTGCCTTGAGGTTGTGTATGTGGGTAGAGACTGATTTTCATTGGAAAGGGTCAAGACTTGTGGTGTTTTTATGTTGATTATGGCATCCTATGTATCGGCATCAGGAAGTCATGGTAACAAATTCAGATTCGTAGAAAGTTCTTCAAAGTAAAGTATTTTGGAATGTGGTATTTCTGGGAACATTTGAGAGAATATTCAGTGGCCTATGGGTCTTAGACAGTGTGGTCTTATGTTCGAGTCTCGTGTGGTAAGCCTGAGTTGAGGCATTGTGGTACTATAGCAAGAGGGAATATCGAGTTGATCATGAGTCAGGAGACTGAGTCGGTATGGTAAGGGCATGATTAATTATTCGTATGTGTTCAAGGTAAGGAGCCTTACAGGCATTTTGCAGCAATGCTCTTGAGTTTTGGCAGCTGGCTTAGCTTGATTTGGGTAGAAGGATTCAGTCCTGGTAGTTTAGCATGTGTAAGTGGAACTGGGAAAGAGTTCTTGTTGAGCTTCACCGTGGTTCGAAGATTCATATATACATATATATATTTTCTTGAGGCATGCGAAGCATGGAATGTGTAGTGATTCTTCTTCTAGATGAGTTACAGTTCAGTTCGGCAAAGAAGTTCATAAAATTCTTAGGCAACGGGTAGCCTCAGGTAATCAAGGAAATGGTACTGCTAGATGGAAGTGATTTGACGAGAGTAAATGTCTCGGTTGAGAAGGGTAATGTGATTAGACTGATGATACTTCGGTAGTATTGCGGCACTTTCTTGTTAGTTCGACTGGTGATATTCGGGTTGCTTGATGGCACAGGGAGATTTTGAGTATGTGTCGTGGAATTTTTGGATATTCAGCTGTGGCATGTGTTCGTACGGCAAAATTGGGATCATGTATGATGATTCGTGTGCTATGTGGAATTGGAGGCAGAAGTCCTCATATTCGGCTATTGTGATGGTGGATCGTGTGTGTCGGCACCGTTTGGCGACTATTAGGATTTGGAGGCTCGAGTGAATCTTTCGTTGCTGGCATGCTAGATTTTTGGATGTGATGTTGGAGTTCAGACTGGTTATCTCAGTGTTAGATTAATTCTGGACTATTGCATTATGGGCTCTGCCGGAAATGCCACGGTTTGAGTGGCGAGGTGCATTAGGTTATGTCTTTGTGGAGTGGTTTATATTTCAAAGACCCAGTGGACGGCTGGGAGCGATTACTTTTCCTATTTAACCTTCATGATGGATGTCAGTGCAGAGGTTGCTACTATTGAGCCAGTTCCGGCGTTAAGGGACTTTTCGAATGCGTGTTTCAGCTTGAGTTGACTCGGTTGGCATCGAATTGTGTTGTCGAGGGATAGGTTGACTAGACCGTTGTTGAGCTTATCAACGATCTGGAGAGATCTATGAGTTGTTTTCTGCGTTGCGAGACGTTATGATTTACGGGCTATGGGCACATCTGGTGCGGTGCTATCAGGATTCATAGTGGAAGTTGTGGGGGAAACATCAGTTGTACTTGAGTTTTGTAGCTTATAATGCTATATGTAGATATTGTATGCACTCAGTATGCTTACGACCGGTACTCGGTATTTTGTTGTAATGAGCAAATTTGGCTCGATGTGCATCTCCTTATATGAGATATATGTATGGATCGGGTGGCACGCCGCCATAGATATATGTGGATCGGGTGCCACGCCGCCACGGGTATGTTATCTAGATCGGGTTGCACGCCGCAACAGTGTGATATTGAGAATAGTTTTCCATATGTTACTTGGTATGTCTTGCTTCCTGGTTTCTGAAGAAAGTCCATATTGGGTGTTGCTCGGTGAATAGCGCTTCGGTTGTGTCCTTTTAGAATTGAATGGTGTATATTACTTGCTTTACCATGGGTATGAGGGATTACTTGGTTTCAGACATCAATCTGTGCGTGGCTGTCTATTTTGAACATAGCGACTTGCGGTACTTCATGTGTAACAGTGTTTGGATAAGATCGCGCATTGTAGCGGGGCTACGTGGAGATTAGACCCTTCGGGGTAGGTTCAGGTATTCTATTTTTATGATGCGGGACGGGGTCCCAGCCTTGTGTTGTGATGGTACTGAGGAGTTTGAGTTACAGCTCTTTCGTTTGAGTCATTTGTCATGATTTGAATTTGTTCAGACCGCCCATCATTGGTGCGTGAATTATACAAGTTGTGGCTTAGGCCTGTGATGAGTTGTCATATCACCCGAGTGGTGCGTTGAATTCGAGGTGATTGTTTGAGTCATTAATGGACACAAACAAATTTGATTACAACTTGTCGGAAGAATAATATCAAGGTTCGAGTTTATTCTGAATATTGACGTGAGGTTCTGATTTAGAGTATGATTTCGGAAATCTGCTGCGGTATTAGTCAAAAAAGGAGTGGTTTCATGAATGGTTGATCTGAGAAATGGTTATGGTTTGCTGTGTGTTTCATTATCATTGATAGGATATGAAGTGTTGGAATGGGGCTTTAGCTATTAAGAGGTTTTTATCGGTATATGGTTGTTGTGGACAACTGCTATGGATAGAAGTTATCGTTTCGAGTGTTTGGATTATGGGGTATATCACATGATTTCACCTGAAGTTGCAGGTATGGGTTATTACAGCTGGTTTGGGACTATTCAAAGTATAGGAGCGAGGTTTGATCGTATTGATGGTTTCAGAAGTGAAAAGGTAGTTCTGTGAATTATGGGCTAGACTGGATTGGGTAATTTCATCCATGTTGTGTTGTCGGACCTATAAGAGATAGGGTGACGAGGGATCACCCCGGGTATATGCTTGGTAAAGTCATTTAGCGATTGGTTGGCTTCTAGGACAACTCTGGGTACGCTCAAGGACTACCGTTTGTTTAAGTTGGGGAGGATGTGACGACCCGACCCGTTGTCATGTGAGTTACCGCCTCGTTTCCCCTATATTGTGTTGCTTTATGTTCAATATCGGTATTTGAGTTGATCGGCTGGAATTGAGTTGGTTTTAGTTGGAAATGAGGTACTTAGCCTCTTAGAAGAGAGCTTGTTTTAGAAAAGTCAACCAGAAGTTGACTATGCGATTAGCGGGCTCGGATGTGAATTCTGGTGGTTCGGTTAGCTTCGGGGGATGATTTGTGACTTAGGAGTGCGATCGGAATTGAATTTGGATGCCCGGTGTAGAATTAGGCTTGAATTGGCGAAGTTCGAATTTAGGCGAATTCCGGTTGATAGGTGGGATTTTTATTCGGGGGTCGGAATGGAATTCCGAGAGTTGCAGTAGATTTGTTAGGTGATTTTGGATATGTCTGCAAATTTTCAGGTCATTCGGACGTTGTTTGGTTGTGTTTTTGATTGAATGCATATTGCAAAAGTTTTGAAGAAACTTAGTCTTGAATTCGATGTGATTTAATGGTTTTAGCATTGTTTGATGTGTTTTGAGGATTGGAACAAGTTTGAATAAGGTTTTAGGATGTGTTGGTGCTTTTGGATGAGGTCCCAGGGGCCTTGGGGTGATTTCGGATGGTTAAACGGGAATTTTGGAAGCTTATAGCAGGTCTGATCTTTTTGGCTTCTGGTATTTCCACATCTGCGGAAAAGAAGCCGTAGGAGCGGTTCCGCAGATGCGGCTATGGGGTTGCATAAGAGGTCCTAGAGGGCCCTGACAAATTCCGCATAAGTGGAAGCCTTTCCGCAAAAGCGGCCACCGCAGGTGCGGTATTCGACTGCAGAAGTGGTCATGAGAGTATTGTGGAGAACGCATAAGCAGTCATCTTGATCGCAGGAGCGGCAACCGCATAAGCGGTTTAAGACCGCAGAAGCGGTCTCAGGGTTTTTAAGTGAGATTGCATAAGCGGTCATTTTGGTCGCATGTGCGGGACCGCATGTGCGATATTTGACCGCATAAGCGGAAAACGACCTGGATATATAGTGAACAGTGTTCACGAATTGGGAAAAGAAGGAAAATATTTTGGGACTTCGACTTAGGCGGCTCTTGGGCGATTTTTGAGAGAAATCAAGGGGGTTTCATCAGGTATGAATCATTTGACTCGGATGATGTTTTTATAGTGTAAAACCATGGATTAAACACTGAATTTCAAGGAATTAAAGGGTAAAAATGGAGGTTAGG
>MU725177.1:47783-104371 GCA_026770625.1 Nicotiana glauca
GGCTGCGCGCCGCAGCAGTGACTTGAAACAGTGGTATCAATGACACTGTATGAAGTGACTTGAAACAGTGGTAACAATGACACTGTATGATGTGACTTGAAATAGTGGTAACAATGACATTGTATGATGTGACTTGAAACAGTGGTAACAATGGCACTGTATGATATAAATTGGTCAGGTAACATTAGCTGACCGGTCAGGTAACATTGACTGACCAGTATATTGCGCTTGGGCTGTAGGAGTCCCTTCGGTGTCTGTACACACCCCCAGTGAGCGTCGTCGACGATAAATCATATGCATGGTTAGCTCAGGCTGCACGCCGGAGTGGTCATGTGCATTGCATTGCATTCACGCATTGGTTCCTGTTTGTACTACGTGGCATGACATTCAGCACTCTCATATCAATGGCATCCATGCTATATCTTGCATTGTGTACCAGATACCCTGTTGTTATTTGTAAATAGAGTGTTTTGCCCGAGGGGTTGACTTGTGTGCGGACTTGCACTACGTGATATCGCATTCATATGCTTGTTGGTGGAAAAAGAATATTTTCAAAAGAGATTTTAAACTGAGCTAGATATTTCTAAAGGATTTTCACGGTTTTACTGTTTTACTAAAAAGGTTGTACTGTCCCATATAGCATGATGGAGTATTCTTACGTGATTTCTTACTGCTCAATTATTATTTACTCTTATTATCACTGAGTTGGAAGTTCTCACTTTACGCCCTGCACCTCGCGTACAGTTGCAGGTATTGTTCACCCGGTAGCGGGTTATTAGCGGAACGAAGGCATTACTATGGTAGGTGAGCAAGGTGACCGCCAGCGTTCGCGGCACCACAATTCACCTTTGAATTCCGATTTTTATCTTATATATATAAATTATTGGCCCCATAGTAGTGTTCCTACTCCTTAGATGCTCGTGACTTGTGACACCCCGGTCGGGTTGTGTTGAGAGATAAATATCAGTTATTAATGCTAACAAGTCATATTATTTGTTCATTTATAGTTATTAATTGTTAAATAAGGCATTATTGTTCTGTTGGCTGGCCTTGTCTTCACGAGAGGCGCCATCAAGACCAGGTTTGGGAATTGGGTCGTGACACCTTTATTATTCATTATTTATGTTTTCTGATCATATTATTAAATACTAATTTATTAAAATAAATATTTATAAGAAATCACGTGCGCTAAGGAATAAGCTAATAACATAACTTATGGTATGCAAAATGATTCTAAATGGACTATAATCATAAATTAAAAATGATATTTTAATATTTGATGAATTTGTTGGCATATAATTTCTAATCAGAGGTAGAAATTAAAAAAAAAATATTTTAATAGATTATTTAGGTAATTATTGATTAACTACTCATAATTTTATATGACCATAGTTTATGCTTGAAAAATATGGTGATTAAAGTCTAGGTTTAGATGAAAATCAGAAAGACCTAAATTCATTAAAACAAAGTCCAAGTATTTACTTAGTTTTGTTATTAACTCATTAATCCTTTATTTTAAAAGAAAATTCCTAAGCAACCAATTAAGGATTATATAATTTTTGAAAAATTAAATTATTTTAAGAAATAAAAGATATCTTTGTTTCAATAACATATGACCATCAGCCATATTTAATAAATATGATATTACAAGTTGATTAGTTGCTAAGCTCTTCTCCCTTTTCCTCTGTTCTATCCCCACTTAATTAAGCAAATTGAATAAATTTAAATATTTTTTTAATTTATTTTCAAGATTCTAATCTATTTATTTTTAAAAATAATATCGAAGAGATATTTAATTATAATTTTAGAACTACTAAGAAAATGTGATCGACAGAGTACTCTCCCAACATCAAATGAGTTCTTCAAGGTTATTGTTATAAGCATTTTGATTTATCTTTGTGCATAATTATTCATCATCATTCATAACTTCTCAAGCATTATTGAAGGTCTTAAAGTTTAATATATTTACCAAATTAAATATAGGAACCTAAGTAAAAAAGAAATAAAGTAGGGGCAAAAAACTTATGGTACACACTTCACATGTAAAAAGTTAGGTTAAGGAGCTATGTATTACCAAAACGTATTTGAAAGTATCTTAATTTATTGGAAACATACTTTGGTATATGAAGTAATAAATAGCAACTACAAGGGCATATTTAAAAGAGCAAACCCTTTTGGTTGGTAAACTAACAAGATAGTTACAATGTAACTAAGGACTACAAAACGTTTACATTGTCCCTTATTATATATAGTAACTAGTTTAATGATGACTATAGTTGCATAATTATTTAAAATATAATATAATAATTAGTTGTGTCATATACTTTAGTATCAAACATATTAAATTCTCATTTTTAAAATAAAACTTTATAGTCGCAAAAGAGATGAAACATGATATAGTATGAAAATGAAATGAAATTAAGACGTTCAATATAACTATAAAGAGCAAAAAAAAAAATTAACCTTAAAGCAATTGACTTATATAGTTGCTACGAATAATTAGTGGCCGATAAGTATGACTGTAATGAATGAAATTATATATCGGCTACTAAATATTATATATATATATATATATATATATATATATATAGAGAGAGAGAGAGAGAGAGAGAGAGAGAGATATTATATATTTTTGAAATTTCAATCAAATTCATATATGAAAACATTGGAGAAGAGAAGATGAGAAGAAGTATTTAGAGACTTCTGGAGTGTCACGTTAAATTCTCTTGCATTTCATTACGGCTAAATGCTATTAAGAAATAATATATTTTATTTATTGTAATATAATAAAATATTAATAATAGTAGATATAAATTTTATGTTTACTCTTACATTTTAATGAGGATAAAACTTTGCATCACTTGTTAGACCTGCAATAAAAATCTCAGCTTCAAAACAAGTTGGGGTTAAATATATCAATATTTTAGATAAATCACAATTAGAAAATTACCTTAGGTAATAGACATATATAAAAAACAAAACGAAGATAATAAGTTTTTTCCTTGAAATAAAGTACTCTAAAATTCAAGTGCAAGAAAAGATGAAACGACGATAATTTTCTTAGAATATCCACTTTTCCACGATAGCTACATCAAGGTGTTATTCAAATTGAAAAATATATTTTCACGATTCTATAGACATATCATAAAAAAATTATATTATCGCGATGATGCTATTGCAAAAAAGGAGAAAAATAAGAAGATTAATTAATTATAGAGAGTATAAACTCAATGTATAAGCATTACCTTGACGTAGTCTTAATATCTCCAAATCGCCACAACTTATCTCTTCATTGCGCAATTGCTGGTAATAACAATCATATATTCAAAACATAAGTATTTAAATCAAAACCTAAAAAATTCTTAAAATAGAGCAAACGATAAAAAGACATCGCCAATAACAAAAAACACATAATTGTACAGCTTTACTATATTCCACAACACCAAAAATCCATACCTTTCCAACGAACTTATATAAGTGTTTGCTATACTAACCTCCATTCCTAAATTTGCTTTTGTTGGCTGGTTATGGCGGTTATATACATAAGCCAAATAAGCACTAAACATCATATGTTAATATATCAATTAATAAGCAATTATAGGGGAAGAAGAAAGTATTGAAACAGTAGATTAAGGTTTCAGAAATTGACTTTTGGAGTTTTTAAACTGAATAATGGTTTAAAGGTTACAATAAAATCGGGCAATCAATGAGACTCAATCTATTATGGAGCTAATTTACTTAAATAAGCGAAAAAGGCCAAAAAAGGAGAAAAAAGATAAATAGAATCCTTGGCTAAAGAGAGATTCCAAGTTACCTGGCCTGTTCCCACTTATATATATATATATATATATATATATATATATATAGATTTAGCGATAAATACGAAATTGTCTTTGTATACTTTTAGTGACCGTGTTTTAAGGACAAGCAATTGACGAATTAATTTTCGTCACAAAATCTTTTTGTGACGAAATACAAGCTTTAAGTTACAAAATAATTCGCCACAGATAATCAAATTTGTTGTAGTGTTAAGTAGGGTATCATGTATTTAAATAGGGCTTTGAATAATGTAATGATCCGGCCGGTCATTTTTAGAATTTACGCCCTAATACCCTATTAATTAATTTTTTTCCCAAGTTTAATTTTGCTATTTTGAATTGCCGGGATGTTCGGTTTTGAATTTCGAAGAGTTTTGGAACACTTAGTCCATAAATGAGAGCTTAAGTCTTTAAAATTTGACCATAGTTAGAACAATGTGAAAACGGTCTCGGAATAGAAATTCGATGGTTCCGTTCGCTCAGTTAGGTGATTTCGGACTTAGGAATGTGATCAGATTATGTTTTGGAGGCCCGTAGCTAATTTAGGCTTAAAATGCCGAAAGTTAAATTTTTAAAGTTTCCTGTTCGATAGTGAGATTTTGATCCGAGGGTCGGAATGGAATTTCGAGAGTTATAGTAGTTCTGTTATGTCATTTGGGATGTGTGTGCAAAATTTCAGGTCATTCGGACGAGGTTTGATAGACTTTTTGATCGAAAGTGTGTTTTTGGAGTGTTTGAAATTCTTAAGGGTGAATCCGATGAAAATAGGTGTTTAGATGTTGTTTTGAGCGTTCCTAAGGTTGGAAAAAGTTTGAATGATGTTTTAGTATTGGTTGGCATGTTTGGTTGAGGTCTCGGGGCCTAGGGTGTATTTCGGAAGGTTAACGGATCAATTTAGACACGAAAAATAAAGCTGCTGCATTTTTTTCACGGCACTGTGAACAAAATAGTTTGTAACAGTACCCCGTAACAGTGTCCATGAACACTACCCCATAACAGTACCCATGAATAGTACTGTGAACAGTGCCCCGTGAACAGTAACACAGGTGAACAGTACACCCGAAATTTCTGGATAGTACACCCGAAATTGGAGCTCGGGGAGATGCGATTTTTGGGAGATTTTCAGAGAAAATAACGGGGTAAGTGTTCTTAACTTAATTTTGGTTAGATTACTCGAATCTATTACTAGTTTTGGCATTAAATCCGTGAATTTAGTTGGAAGAGTTTCAAAACCCTCTCGGATAGAATCAAGGATTTGAGGGTCGAAATATGATTGGATTTGAATAACTTTGGTATGATTAGACTCGTGAGAGTGCGAGGTATATGGAAATATAAATTTTATTCGATTCCGAGATGTGGGCCCGAGGGGCATTTTGGTTATTTTATATAATTTCGCGTATTAGCTTAGAATATAATTGTAGAATTAATTATTTGAAGGTTTATTTATAATATGCAATTTAATTGAATAGATTTGGGCCATTTGAAGTCGTATACTCGTGGCAAAAGAGTGATATCGGGTTGACTTGCACTTGTTCGAGGTAAGTGGCTTGTCTAACCTTGTGTGGGGGACTTTTCCCTTAGGATTGTTATTGTGGTAACCGTAATGCCCTGCACGAGAGATGACGAGCGCGTACTTGTGCTAATTGTTGAAAATTCTATTTTCATTAAAATAGCCTTAAATTGTATTTTCCTTTCTTGTTTGTACAACTTCGAATTTAAGTGTACTGTTAATCTATGGAAGCATGTCTAATTGACTTAATTGACTTACTTGCTCAACATGCCTTATTTGGATTCTGTGCAGCAGACTAGGCTAGACTATTTGTTTGCCTTATTGTGAAGTTGATATTTTTCTAAGTATTTCTCTGATTTTGTTGCGTATTTACATTGGAACTATGGGTTTGATTCCTGGGAGCTCCCCCCTTGTTTGTTAACTTTGGGACTACGTGTTAAATTCCCGGGAGATCTCTCTGCACATTTTTATTTGGGACTACGGGTTCCTGGGAGATCCCCTGCACAGTTATATGGAACTACGGGAATGCACCCGGTAGATTCCCCCAGTACTGGGTATTTATATTTGGGACTACGGGTTAGATTCCTGGGAGATCCCCTGTACATTGATAGTTGGACTACGGGATGGTATCCCGGGAGATCCACTGGAGAGATGATAGTTGGACTACGGAACGGTATCCCGGGAGATCCACTAGACAAATAAAATGAAAATGGGACTCAGGATGGTATCCTGGAGATCCCCGGTTGGTATTATTGGTACTGAATTGTATTTCCTCCAGTGTTTGCACCGTATTTGTGTTGTTCTGTGAACTTGTTGCTGTTCTCTTTATACTGTGCTATATTACTGATGTTCGCACCTACTTATACTGCTCATTTCATACTATTGGATTATACTTTGTATTTTATCTCACTAGGGCCCTGAACTTCCTCGTCACACCCAACCGAGGTTAGGCTTGGCACTTACTGAGTACCGCTGTGGTGTACTCATACCCTTTCTGTGCATGTTTTTCATGTGCAGATCAAGGTAATTCTATTCAGTACTATCATCCCTGAGGCGAGGCGATCGCTCTAGTGACTTCGAGGTATATCTGCCGCATCCGCAAGCCAAAGAGTCTCTTTCTATCCTTGCATTTAGTATTTAGCCCTTCTGCACTTTCTATTCTTGTCAGACATCTTGGAGATTAGAGCTATGTAGTATTTTCTTAACTTGTGGATCCATGAGTTTCCAGGTTTTGGGATAGTGTATTAGAATTTAAAGTTGTATTTATATTCCAAGCAGTATTTACATATTGTTCCATTCAGTTATTTAGACTTTTAACTATTTCTTCCACAAAGTTTAGATTATTTCCGCATTGTTAGGCTTACCTAGTCATAAGGACTAGGTGCCGTCACGATAGTTCACGGAGGGCGAACTGGGGCCGTGACAAGTTGGTATTAGAGCTCTAGGTTCATAGGAGTCATGGATCACAAGCCAATTTATTAGAGTCTCATTGATCGGTACAGAGACGTCTGTACTTATCTACGAGAGGCTATGTAACCGTTAGGAAAATTTCACTTCATTTCATTCCTTATCGTGCGTCATTTATTCAGTTTGGAGCATATATCATATGTTCTTTTTGCATCCACTCGTGTATTGAAATTGCGCACTCGGTATCAATTATGTGCCGACGGTTCGTGATACTACAAAAGGATTATAAGGGAGCTAAGAATTTGCTCAACTATTATTACCGCGTGTCATCCATATCGATAATGCAGAAGTATTAAGAGATCATTCAATTGTGCACATGGGGGTGCAATAGGGTTATGACATCTAGTCAATAAGTACGGTCTTAATAAGGTTTACTTAATTGCCTAATCATCATAGAAATGGTAGAGTCACGAGGTGGATGTATATCTGAAGATAGTTGGTGGTAATAGAGACTATGTGGTTCGCATGAGATGTCTATTTAGCGAAGGGTACAACTAGCAACCGAGATGCTGGAGGAAGTGAGTTTAACTATCCTAAGAAGGATATGTGCCAAACGAATGGCTTGAGGTGTCTTATGATGGTGACATATGAGCGATAAAGGTTAGTATTGTGGAGTATTGGGATGTATCTTATGGATTTGCACCAAGTGAAGGGAGTCCACTAACAACGATCAAATTATGGGTCATGTGTCATATCAGATTTGGCCTGAGATGTATTTATGTGGTATTCAAAAGTTATCTGAAATTTGTATATGAGTAAGAGCTGAGATTTCTATGGGATGATGTTGGGACTTTCGATATTCCTATATCCATAATAATTCTACATTTCAATATCAGTAGGGAAATGGAAACAATTTCATAATACTCGTAGTGCTCTAGTTAATCAGGGCACTCTCATGGGACAATCATCCTTTACTGCACCACTAGCATGGGAATCCTTAAATGGTTATTCTAGTTATCCGGCACAGACTCAGTATGAGCAGCCGAACTGCAGATGGACTGTTATGAGTGTGGTGATACTTGAAACATCATGAGAAATTGTCCCAAACTTGGGAGAAATCTATTTCATGAGAACACTCGGTCCACACACTCCATTATAGTTACTAATCTACATACACTACAAGTTAGAGATGGAGGGCGAGCAGGTAGATGTCGCCTGAGAGGTGGAGGTCCACCCATTGATATAATTGCTATGGACTGACTGAGGCCACTACACCAAATGGTGTCATTACAGATGCAATTCTGATTGTTATAAAAAAAGGATATTTTTTCTTAATTTGTTTTGGTTCTGAAAATTGAGGCGAGTCCTCTTAATATGCTCCACTCATGAGTGAGCTTTGTAATCCTGAAATCTACTTACGTGAATACACACGTTGAGCTATTATATGGAGATAACTATGTCTATCATTATGTGTTGGTCACTAAGAATAGCTATGAGGCTAAAAGTGACTTTCTATACTTACTACAATGTGTTTTGATGTGATTTCAAGATAATTAAATTTAATTGTGAATTATATGCCCTATCGGTATGCGGGTTCATTATATGTTGTGATTTTATTTGACGAAAATTATTTAAAAGAAGAAAGAAAGAAAATGAAAATTTTCAGTTGGCACAATGTGCAAATACTTGTGATACAGAGTTGGGAATGAGATCCTAACATTTTTATATAATGTGAAATATTTTAAACTGGGCTACAAGCTGCGGTGGATATTATATAAGGACGAGGTCCTGGTGGTGAAAAGTTTATATGTTTAAAATTCTCCTTTTATGAAATTAAAAAAAAAATTGTGTACAATATTTTAAATGGGAGTCATGCCTGTTGGGCTTATTTGACAATTCTTGTATATTTTCTGTTCATATTCAACCATTTTTGTGTTGTAAACGTTGATCTTTGGCCTATGAGATGAGCGCCTAGGTGGCGTTAAATGTGACTCGTTAAATTGGGTAAGTAATTATGAGGTCTCAATGCCTCGTTGTGAGTAAAGTCGAGGTCGGAAATAAGATGTTTGTTAACATAAGATTAATTGGCAATGTTGTGATTTATGAACAACTATTATGGCCAGAGACATGGTTATGGGCATACAGAAGATGTGTTTCATGTCCAGATATCAGTATGATAATGTGATGCTTGTAATGCTGAGATTAATGTTATTGATATATACATTGTGGTATTTCATTGGGTTGTGGATGTGGTGTTAGGAGTTGTATTGGTGTTACTCTGGCAGGTGGATAGGCCCAATTACAGGGGAGGCTCTGCCAAAATTTCTGAAAAATTTGGGAGTTAGAAAAATTTGAGACATTAAGATGTGTGAAGAAAGAGATAAGCTACACCATGAATTTGAGAACGAATGATCCTAAGTAGGGGGAGAATGTAACATCCTGAAGAAAACAATTTCTAAGTATTTAAGCGCTATTACAAGTTTAAGTGTATTGAAATAAGACTAATGCAGTGTGATGATGTGGAATTCGGATCCTATGACGAATGACAGATTTTGAATTTTGGGTCCTATCCTAAGGTTATGGACTGGAGATGAGGTGAAACCTTCAGTTAGGTTGAAGGATCAGTTACAGAAATTTGCTTGATAAGTGTTTTATTCGGCCTAGTATATCACCTTGGAGGTGCTCCTGTCTTGTTTGTGAAAAAGGATGATGGTTCCATGTGTATGTGTATTGATTATCGTCAGTTGAACAAGGCTATAGTGAAGAACCGTTATCCTCTGCCTCGTACTTATGATCTGTTTGACTAGCTTCAGGGTGCACAGGTGTTTTCTAAGATTGACTTGCGCTCAGGTTACCATCACTTGAAGGTTTGGGAGCCAGATATCCCGAAGATTGCTTTCAGGACTCGGTATGATCATTACGAGTTCCTTGTATGTCATTTGGGCTGATCAATGCGCCAGCAGCTTTTGTGCATTTGATGCACAGTGTATTTCGTCCATATCTTTACTTTTTCTTATTATCTTTATTGATGATATTCTGGGGTATTCCCGGAGTCGGGAAGATGATGAGCAGCACCTGAGGACAGTGCTTCAAACTCTAAGAGAAAAGAAATTATATGCAAAGTTTTCAAAATATGAGTTCTGGTTGTATTTCGTGGCATTCTTAGGCCACATGGTATCGGGTGAGGGTATTCGGGTGGATCCAAAGAAGGTAGAAGCAGTGCAGAGTTGGCCCAGACCATCCTCAGCTATAGAGATCCGCAGTTTCCTTGGCTTGGCGGGTTACTACCACCGTTTTATGGAGGGGTTTTCATCTATTGCAGCCCCTATGACCAGACTGACCCAGAAGGGTGGTCCATTCTAGTGGATGGAAGAGTGCGGGGCAAGCTTTTAGAAGCTCAAGACAACTTTGACTACAACCCCAGTTTTGATATTTCCTGCATGTTTGGGGTTTTATATTGTCTATTGTGATGCCTCGAGGATTGGCATTGGAACGGTATTGATGGAGGACGGTAGGGTGATTGCCTATGCATCCAAACAGTTGAAGGTAAATAAGAAGAATTATCCTGTTCACGATCTTGAGTTAGCTTCTATTGTTCACGCCTTAAAGATCTTGCGTCATTATTTGTACGGTGTGCCTTGTGAGATTTATACTGATCACCTGAGCTTTCAGCACCTGTTCAAGCAAAATGACCTAAATTTGCGCCAGATGATATTGTTAGAGTTGCAGAAGTATTATGACATCACTATCCTCTATCACCCGGGCAAGGCCAATGAAGTGGTCGATGCATTGAGTCGTCGGGCAGAGAGTTTGGGAAGTTTGGCTTACCTACCAGCATTAGAGAGGCCTATGGCGATGAATGTTCAGGCCTTAGCCATCCAGTTTGTGAGATTGGATCTTTCGGAGCCTAGTCGGGTTTGTACCTCTGTGCCTCAACTGTGAGTAGGTGAAATATAAGCACCAGAGACCCGGTGGGTTGGTTCGATCCGGGTAAGCCTAGATTTTTTGGCACAGACATAGTTTAGGATGCTTTGGAGAAGATTAAGGTGATTCATGATAGACTCCGTACATCCTAGTCCAGACAGAAAAACTATGCGGACCAGAAGGTTCGAGATGTTTCCTATAAGGTTGGGGAGGTTGCTTATGAGCTTGCCTAACCTCCCAGCTTGGCAGGAGTTCACCTAGTATTTCGTGTTTCTATGCTCTGGAGGTATCACGGTGATCCGTCGCACGTGTTGGATTTTCGTTCAGTCTAGCTGGACAAGGATCTATGCTATGTTGAGGAGCTAGTGGCAATATCAGACAAGCAGGTTAGAAAGCCGAGGTCAAAGAACATTGCACCAGTGAAGGTTCAGTGGCGGGGCCAGCCGGTCGAGGAGGCGACCTGGGAGACCGAGCAGGATATGCGCAGCGGTTACCCTCATCTCTTTGCTAGTTCAGGTATGTATTTATGCTCGTTCGAGGACGAATAAATGTTTAAGTGTGGGAGGATGTAACGACACGGCCGGTCGTTTTTAGAATTTACGCCCCAATCCCCTATTAATTGTTTCCCCAAAGTTTATTTTTGCTATTTTGAATTGCTGGGATGTTTGGTTTTGAATTTCGGAGAGTTTTGGAACACTTAGTCCCTAAATAAGAGCTTAAGTTTTAGAAATTTGACCATAGTTGGAACAATGTGAAGATGGTCTCGGAATGGAAATTTTAAGGTTTCGTTAGCTCTGTTAGGTGATTTCAGACTTAGGAATGTGATCGGATTGTGTTTTGGAGGCCCGTAGCTAATTTAGGCTTGAAATGCCGAAAGTTGAATTTTTAAAGTTTCCGGTTCGATAGTGAGATTTTGATCCGAGGTTCAGAATGAAATTTCGATTTTGTTATGTCATATGGGATGTGTGTGCAAAATTTCAGGTCATTCGGACGAGGTTTGATAGACTTTTCGATCGAAAGTGTGTTTTTGGAGTTTTTGAAATTTTTAAGGTTGAAACCGATGAAAATAGGTGTTTTGATGTTGTTTTGAGCGTTCCTAAGGTTGGAAAAAGTTTGAATGATGTTTTAGTATTGGTTGGCATGTTTGGTTGAGGTCCCGGGGGCCTCGAGTGTATTTTGGAAGGTTAACGGATCAATTTAGAAACGCAATATAAAGCTGCTGCATTTTTTTCACAGCACTGTGAACAGTAGATTTGAACAGTTCATAACAGTACCCCGTAACAGTGCCCATGAACAGTACCCCGTAACAGTACCCGTGAATAGTACTGTGAACAGTACCCCGTGAACAGTACACGGGTGAACAGTACACCTAAAATTTCTGGACAGAATGCAAATTCGAAAATGGGACTTCGTCCCTTTTATCCATTTTTGCCAAATTGGAGCTCGGGGAGATGCGATTTTCGGGAGATTTTTAGAGAAAATAATGGGGTAGGTATTCTTAACTTAATTTTGGTTAGATTACTCGAATCTATTACTAGTTTTGGCATTAAATCAGTGAATTTAGTTGGAAGAGTTTCAAAACCCTCTAGGATAGAATCGAGGATTTGAGGGTCGAAATGTTATGGGATTTAGATAATTTTGCTATGGTTAGACTCGTGAGAGTGCGAGGTATATGGAAATATAAATTTTATCCGATTCCGAGATGTGGGCCTAAGGGGCATTTTGGTCATTTTATATAGTTTCGCGTATTAGCTTAGAATTTAATTGTAGAATTAATTATTTGAAGGTTTATTTACAATACGCAATTTAATTGAATAGATTTGGGCCATTTGGAGTCGGAAACTTGTGGCAAAAGCGTGATATCGGGTTTACTTGCACTTGTTCGAGGTAAGTGGCTTGTCTAACCTTGTATGCAGGACTTTCCCCTTAAGATTGTTATTGTGGTAGCTGTAATGCCCTATACGTGAGGTGACGAGCGGGTACTTGTGCTAATTGTTGAAAATCCTATTTTCATTAAAATAGCCTTAAATTGTATTTTCCTTTCTTGTTTGTACAACTTGGAATTTAAGTCTACTGTTAATCTATGAAAGCATGTCTAATTGACTTAATTGACTTACTTGCTCAACATGCCTTATTTGGATCCTGTGCAGTAGGCTAGGCTAGACTATTTGTTTGCCTTATTATGAAGTTAATATTTTTTTGAGTATTTCTCTGATTTTGTTGCGTATTTACATTAGGACTACGGGTTTGATTCCCGGGAGCTCCCCCCTTGTTGGTTTACTGTGGGACTACGGGTTAGATTACCGGGAGATTTCTCTGAACATTTATATTTGGGACTACGGGTTCGATTCCTGAGAGATCCCCTGCACAGTTATGTGGAACTACGGGAATGCACCCGGTAGATTCCCCCAGTACTGGGTATTTATATTTGGGACTACTGGTTAGATTCCCGGGAGATCCCCTGTACATTGATAGTTGGGCTACGGGACGGTATCCCAGGAGATCCACTGGACAGATGATAGTTGGACTACGGAACGCTATCCCGGGAGATCCACTAGACAGATGATAGTTGGACTACGGGACAGTATCCCGGGAGATCCACTAGACATATGAAATGAAAATTGGACTCAAGATGGTATCCTGGAGATCCCCGGTTGGTATTATTGGTACATTGTTTTTCCTGGAGTGTTTGCACTGTATTTGCGTTGTTCTATGAACTTGTTGCTATTCTCTTTACATTTTGTTATATTGCCGATGTTCGTAATTACTTATACTGCTCATTTCATACTATTGGACTATACTTTGTATTTTATCTCAGTAGGGCCCTAACCTTCCTCGTCACTACCCAACCGAGGTTAGGCTTGGCACTTACTGAGTACCATTGTGGTGTACTCATGCCCTTTTTGTGCATGTTTTTCATGTGCATATCCAGGTACTTCTATTCAGTACTATGACCACTGAGGCGAGGCGACTTCTCTAGTGACTTCGAGGTATATCTGCCGCATCCGCAGACCAAAGAATCTCTTTCTATTCCTGCTTTTAGTATTTAGCCCTTCTGCACTTTCTATTCTTGTCAGACATCCTGGAGATTAGAGCTATGTAGTATTTTCTTAGCTTGTGGATCCATGAGTTTTCGGGTTTTGGAATAATGTATTAGAATTTTAGGTTGTGTTTATATGCCAAGCAGCATTTACATATTGTTCCATTCAGTTATTTAGACTTTTAACTATTTCTTCCGCAAGTTTAGATTATTTCTACATTGTTAGGCTTACCTTGTCACGACCCAAAATCCACTAAGGGTCGTGGTGGCGCCGGACACCTTTGTTAGGCAAGCCAACTAAATTATCAATTAAATTCTCTTTTAATAGCTTTGAAAATCTAGGATTTTTTCTTCCATTTTTCATAATTAAAACAATCTCTACTTCAATTCAAATTAAGTAATAACAACTAGTACACATTTTTCAAAAACCATCCCAGAACCCGGTGTCACAAGTGCATGAGCATCTATTGATAAGGAAAATAAAATACAACATCTGTCCGAAATATAGTGGATAGGGAATAAATATAAAAATGATGAAAGGAACTACACTTGTTGCGGGTCGCCTCGAACAATACAGCTCACCTAGTCCCAGAATCATCCGCGTTGCTATGCCCAGTAGGCCGCTAGAGGTATATATAAACCTGTGCAACAAAAATGCACAGAAGTGTAGTATGAGTACGTAATCAACATGTACTCAATGAGTATCCCGCCTAATCTCGAAGAAGTAGAGACGAGATGGTCAACTTTGACACTCTCTAATGGTCCAATAATGATTTATCCTTAATATATATATATATATTAAACAGTGGATTTATTTTATAAACATGATTTTTTTTATCCAGATAGAGGAAACAAGTAAACATATAATTCTTTCATATGAAATTTCCAAAATTTCTTTTCATTATTAACAAATTGATATCGAGCCAGGGTGAGGCAGTAACAACTTAAATAAGTTCCAGGTAAAAACACAAGCATGCGCAAATCACACCGAGGCGACGGCCCGATGCAACAGAAATAAATGTGCACTTGCCGAGGGTCGATGGTGCGCCTATAGATGCATCTATTTAATCTGCCGAGGCGTTCGGCCCATTCCAAAATAAACACATACAGACAGACAGTCAGTCAAGAAGTCAACATGGAGCAATTATCCAAGAAAGGCCAATTCTCTTTAATAATTTAAGAAAACGAAGCTTAAGTCTTTTTAGAAATCCAATTATTAATTTAATGTGATTTAAGTAATTCAAGCCATCAATGGGTTCACAACTAATCCAAGTATAACAAGCTTTTAGGTCCTAGACTACCCGGACAATAGTATAATAGTACCTACGCACGGACCCTCGTCACCTCGTGCGTATGTAGACCCCACAAATAGGAACACATGACCAATTTAACTCACCTATGGGGTTCCCCCTCACAAGATTAGAAAGGAGACTCACCTCCCTCTGAAGACTCATAACCGGCACTCTACATTCTTCCGAAGGCTCGAACCAATGCACAATGCTCCAAAACTAGCCAATGGTCATACAAATCCATTAATATATGCTTAATTAAACTTTACAACCCAATTTGTAACAATTCCTAACACCGAACGAAAAGTTGACAAAAATGCCCTTGGGCCTACGTGCTCGGAATCCGAAACTTTTTTTATGATAAACTTTGCCCATGACCTTAGGAACTCAAATATATAATTTTCTCTAAATTCCATACTCAATATCGTGGTTAAATTCCACGAATAAAATTTCTAGGTCTTCCTAACCAAACCCCAACTATTTCTACAAAATTTCATGCTTAAATCCATACACATTTGATGTATTTAACTCAAGATAGGTGGGGATGACTTACCTTATCATTGATGATGAAAACCCTCTCTTGAAGCTCCCCAAAAATCGCCTAAGCCATGAAAAATATGATAGAAATTGCCAAATATGTGATTTTCAAAACAACCATTTTGCCCCAGCTATTTTCTCTTCTGCGAAATTATTTCCGCTTATCTCCGCTTTTGCGGTCAAAAATGCCACTTCTAGGCTCCATCCTAATTTCCGCTTTTGCGGACGGCCCACCACATATGCGGTTCCGCTTTTTCGGATCTTGGGCCACTTCTGTAGTCCTAGGCTGCTCCACCTCTAGCCGCTTCTGCGGCTTATTCTTCACTTCTGCGGTCCCAAATCCGCAGAAGCGGAAATACCAGAACAGCAGCCTCAGCCCCCTATTCAAACTCCGGACTCGATCCGTTAACCACCCGGAATCCACCCGAGGCCCCCAGGACCTCAACCAAACCTGCAACCAATCCCAAAACACGTTACGGACTTGCTCGAGGCCTCAAATCATATCAAACAACGCTAAAACCATGAATTACACCCCGATTCAAGCTTTATCAACTTTGAACTTTCCAACTTCTACTTCCGATGTTTAAACCTATCAAATCATATCCTATTGACCTCAAATTTTGCACACAAGTCATATTTGACATTACGGACCTACTCCAACATCCGAAATTTGATTCCGACCCCGATATCAAAAAGTCCACTTCTAAACAAACTTCTCAAAAACCTTCAAATTTCTATCTTTAGCCAAATGGCTTCAAAATGACCTACGGACCTCCGAATTTACTTCCGATCGCGCTCCCAATTCCAGAACCACCATACGGAGCTACTCCCAGTTTTGAAATTCCAAACGGACATCGATAACACTGAAATTCACTTTAAACCAAACTTATGAAATTTCTTCCAAAATGCCAACTTCAACAATAGGCGCCAAAACGCTCCCGGGTCATCCAAAACCCGATCCGGCCATACGCCCAAGTCCGAAATCATCATACAAACCTGCTGAAACTTTCAGATCTTAATTCTGAGGTTGTTTACTCAAAATTCCAATCTTAGTCATTTTCTCCAACTTAAGGCTTCTGAAATGAGAATATTCATTTAAATTTAACTCTAATCTTCCTGAATTTCAATTTCGACCATGTGTACAAGTCACAATACCTGATTAGAAGCTGCTCATGGCCTCAGACTGCTGAACGACGCGCTAGGGCTCAAAATGACCAGTCGGGTCATTACATTCTCTCCCACTTAAACATACATTCATCCTCGGATGTGCTGAGAACTATACTGAAGTAGTCTGAAAGCAATGTTTAGCACCTCATGCACCTTCCTGTGCTACCACAACTTAGTTGAGCACATTAGCTCGATAGATTCTAAAGATATTCCCTTCTATTCAAGCAAATAAGCCTTAGAGCCCAATTCCAACAACTGAAATTCTATGCCAGGCCTGTTTCCAACATACGATCACCATATCAATCACTACACAATGTACTCAAACTTGACTGCATAACTTTGCTGGATTCTTACTTTGCAACACTTAATCCACAGAACTACGATAATATTTTCTGATCAACTTAGCCAAAATTCAACGAATCAGATGCTCCCATTGCACCTCATGACACATGCAAGTCTTACTCTAACTCTTAAAATACAGCCACGGCGGATGGGATGTGCCGAAATTCATAATCAACTACCGAGCCAAACAATCATCGAGTCTATACTTCTGGCACGAAACATTACCACATTTTGAACCAATAATGATCTTTGTTCCTTAATATAACTGCATATAATCATATTGCACTGATCCTAAATCCCATAATCTCGTCTCACCCAGTACGAACTGCTCAAGCAATAAGCCACTGTGAATGCGATCAAAAGTCTCATATGACGCCACAATGTGCCAATAGGCCACCAATCCGAACACAACACAAATAGGAAATCGAACTCTGGAAGGAATTACCTAACCCTCGCACTAATACGGACTTTCCTTAGAAGGTAGGAAGCGAAACACAAAAAAATAGCATATAGAAAACCAGACTCGATATCACACTGTTTCTGCGCGCAACCCGATCCGAATAACATACCCATGGCGGCTTGCCACCCGATCCACACATAGATCCCACATAAGGAGATTGCACTTTGAGCTAAATCTGCTCATTACAATAAAAATATCGAATTTCGATCACAAGCATGCTAAGTGCGTAATACCATCCCTGAGAAAACACATAGCGCTATAGGCTACAAAACTAAAGCACAACTGAGGTGCGATACAAGATCTGAATCTCAAGAGCCATTCTGCTCATATATCATCATCGCCACGCGGAACCTCAATACATAAGAATTTACCAAGCCGTCTCACAACTCATACGACGCAATGCATCATTACCTAGAATAGTTAATGACAAAATAACACTCCGACTGTTCCTCCACAGGGAACGCTCGCTGAAACGAACACAACTTGCCTGATATAAAGCCCTGTTCACATATAAATCAACCCATTGATCTCAAGCCGATTTATGGTTCCACCAACTTGGCTAATAACCTTTCAAAGGTCCATAGTAACTCCATTTTTCCTCATAACACCTAAGAACAACCATTATAACCGGAGCAACCTCCCCAGTTCATAACCCAATAAACGAAGTGCCCTTCAGGCATAAATTCTCAAATTAATGATATTACCACAATCCTCATACTTGGTTTCAATCTTTAGTCAATCAAGTGACTACATGTCATACTTATACAATCTTCCCATGGGACACGTGATCGCAACAAGGTACTATTATC
The DNA here is from genome assembly GCA_026770625.1 of Nicotiana glauca. Lineage (NCBI taxonomy): Eukaryota > Viridiplantae > Streptophyta > Magnoliopsida > Solanales > Solanaceae > Nicotiana > Nicotiana glauca. The sequence continues at coordinate 66,087 of MU725177.1, forward strand.
GACTAAGGATAAGACTAAATTATACTAGAGAAATATTTGCTAAGTTGTAATTAATATAGAGAAAGGCACTAGGGTCATGGCATCACCTAGGTGGTTAATTAACGGGTGTAAACTACTAATAATAGATTGAAATATTTGGGATCAATGTTATAACTGTTGTGCAACTGTAACCACTCTCACACCTCTCGGTAGAGAAAGCGATTTTGCCCAATTAACTCTCTGGAGACCAATCGGGTAGACCAATTAGACCAAGCAACTAGGGTTCAAGTAGGGTGATTACTCTCTCGAGATTTAACCCGTCAATTGGGACTACCATTTCTCATGGGTCCATCCCAAATCCTTGTTCGGTCAATTTTGGGGTCATGACTCTTTTTCCCAAGAAGAGTCAAAACTCACTAAACTAGAATCAATGTTTGTAACCACCAATCCTTAATTAAATAATAAAATTAACCCAAATAACAAATACCCAATATCAATCTATCATTAATAAGCAACACCCATCAATTACCCACACTAGGGTTAAGCCACAACCATAGCTAATGGGTTTAGCTAGACATAATTAAAGAACAAACGGAAGAAATAGAAGATGAAACAACCAGATTAATTAATTGCTAATGTTAAACTACAATAATCTATGATGAAATAAGCTCAAAATGCCCAAAATGGGCTAAAACAAATGTCTCACGAGTGCAGCAGCTATCAGATACACAAAACTTGACCTAAAATGATAAAATATCCTATTTATACTGGGCTAGAAAAACTGGACAAAAATACCCCTGCAGGGTCAGCGCGGACTGCGCATAAATGTAGCACGGCTGCGTAGGCTCTTGGTTTTGCAATTATTTCTTCTCTGAAGTTGGGGACGCGGACCACGCACGAAGGTAGCATGGCCGCGCAGGCTGATGGGCACGGACTGCGCATAAATGAGGCGCGGCCGCGTGGAAGGACTTGGGCAAATCGTCATCTCTCTGAATCTCACCCACGCGGACCGCACTGATTTGTAGTGCGGCCGCGTGGGGTCTTGTCTTGAATTTCAGGTCTCTGAATCTTCACAAGCACGAACCGCGTGACAAGGAGCGCGAAGTGCGCAGGATCTTCTTGAATTATGTACTCTCTGAATCTCCTAGCGCGGCCGCGCAGCAAAACAGTGCAGTCCGCGCTAGGTCCTATTGTCCCCTCTTCACTTAGTCTTTGACACTTGGCAGGTTTCACTCTGTTTTCAGCTGATTTTTAACATTTTTCATCTTGTCGCTCAAACCTGCAATCAAGTGCAACTTGTAAGCATTTTGGGACTATTTTATGGCAATTAATACACAAAGCATAGGCAAGTACGGGCCTAAAACGTGCTAAAATCACAATTATCAACTCCCCCAAACTTAAACCTTTGCTTGTCCTCAAGCATATAAAATAAGACCTACCCCTCAATGGGAAACATCCAAGTAATTCCAGCTTATCCTAAAGTAACCTCATCAAGCATCAATTGGGACTAACAATTGCCCTCAATACGAATGCATCATTAACACATTTTAAGCTTTTGAAAACTATGGATCAAGTGCGACACAAGAGCACCAAGGATTGACTCATTTCATCAAGGAGCTTTTCTCAAATACCTTGGTCATTGTGGAACCCAAACTCACACATCCTCAACTCTCCCTGAGCGAACCTCACCTTTTAGAGTAATGACACACTAATCGAGGTTGATGGACTTTTCTCTCATTTCTCTCACAAAGAAGGTCACAAGTCCGGCTCTAGGTACCATATGCTTGCCCCTTATGTAAGTATCCACTAATGTAGGTTCCGTTCAACTGAAGATCATATAGGACTGTTGCGGAGTCATTGTAAAGGCTTTTGGGTAAGGGTAGGATATGTTTTGTTCAAGTGGGTTCAGTTTTCCCTTAAGCACTTCTTTTGATTCATTTTTGCACACTTTCTTGACTCATTTGAGTATTCACTTCTTTTTCAAGGGGTTAGAGAGACACACTTTCACTCTTTCTTATGCAATTCAACACATTTCTCCTTTTTCTACTTTTTCACACCCTTTTTCACTTGAGTTTTCTTTGAATCCCCTTTTTTACCTTATTCAATTTGGTCTTTTTATTTGTCTTGTCTTTTCTTCCTTCTATTTTTGCTTTTGTACATTTTACCACATTGTTTCCTTTCTTGTCTCCCCCCCCCCCTCCCAAACTTAGACATTTGCCATCTACTCAAGGGAAGATTTGGGTGCCAAGAGAGGGTATCATTAAGAACGGGTATAAGCTTGTAACTTTGGTTCTTGAAAGAAGAAGGTTTAAGTCTCAAAGGGTTTAACTAGGGTTCATTTCATTGGTAGGTCATGGAATTGTTCAATTTTAGCATTTTGGATCAAGGAGAGCCTATAATCACTTCTTAAGCCAAATTTCACCTAAGATTTCGCATTAACAAACATTCGGGGCAATTTCTAGACCATCGGCTCGGGACTTAGACTCACAATTCGAATTCTCACCACACACACTCAAGGATTTCTAAAGACATCGAGTCAAGGGCCCACAATGACCTTAGTTATGATTCAAGCACACAATGGCCCAACACGACCACATGATGATAGTTTGGTCAACACAAGAGTCTCAAGGCCACAACTTTCACCATCCTAAATACAACATTATGTCTTTGACCATGGGATCAAAGGCAAATGTGTTAGGCCCAAGTGAAACTTGCCTGAGGTTCCCCTATCTATGAAATATCGAAATCAAAAGAGAAAAATCAAAAACGGACTCAAAAACTTAAGAAGGTTGTGACGCCATCTATCATTGGGAAGAGCCACCTAATTCGCACAACACTTTACCCTTGGAAAGAATCGTGGCATTAAGAAAACCAAGGGCTTATTGAAAATGCCAAAACCAAAACAAAAGGCTACGAGCCTCACTACCAAGCAAAAAAAACAAATTTTTTTAACGATAATAGAAAAACCAAATGAATATGTACAACGGGGAGTAGAATATACAACGGGGATGAATATATACATAAAAGTAGAAAAGTATCTAAAATCAGAAGTTATATACAGGCCAACTATCAAATCCAAAAACATAAAATAGAAATCAACTAAATATGTACAGTCATCCAAATGTATCAGAATCAAAATAGTAGGGCGCACCCCCACGAATAAAGGTTTGCATTGTCCCTATTGCCAACTACCAAAATAAGCACAAAAACAGAGAAAGGATATAGAATGGCTCCTCAAGCCTAGTCCGTCTGCATGGGTTGATCAATGGTCCCCTGATCCTCTGTAGTGGCATAGACCTCAGACTGGTCTCTTGCCTGCAGCTGCTCTGGTCCTTGGACAGGTGCCGGGTCATGGGCCGGTTGAACATCTGCTGGAGCACTGGAGGTACCCTCCTGAACCTGTTTCACCTCTATCACAACACCCTCAGTTCTATGAAGCTTCCTCTTTTTCCTTGGGTGCCTAGGCCCCTCCTCCTGTTGAGGCTGAGCTGCTGCTGGATCTAGAGTTGGATCCCCCAATAGCAAGTCTAATGGCATCTGAACTGCCAAAAGCTTGTCCACATCTGCTCACAGCTTCTTTACTGACTTCCGAGATGCCCTTGCCTTTCTCAAATTCTTATGTTCTTTGGCAAGCTCCTTCAAAGCCTTGCCATGCGAGTCTACCGCTGTAGTCAATGTGGCTTGGGTCTCCATGGTCTTCTCCTGGTTGGTCAGGAGCTTCTTCAATGTCTCCTCAATGGAAGAAGGAATCTGAACTATGGTTGGTGCCGACTGTGCCTCAACTATAGCGGCCAGGGTGGACAACTTGGATGTCGCAGCTGACATCCAGTTATTCAAACTGGCCAGAGACTGACTGAGCTGGTGGGCAACGAACCAGTGAGTCTGTGATGAGGGGACTGCCGGGTCAGCTGAAGTAGAAGGACCAACTACAAAAGAAGGACCCGGGGGCAAAGTCTCACCAGCAGTAGTAGAAGGGATGGTGGATGGCTCAGTAGAAAGCTCGATCACAGCTGGCTTCTCAGACTGGCCAGGCAAGGTAGAGGTGGGTTGCTGATACTTTTTTGACTTTGGGTTGTCGGAACCCAACTGGCTATATCATGAATAGGGGGTCAATGGTTTTGCCGTGACATCAACGCGCTTTTTCTTCACCTCCAAATCCCTAAAGTGCATGCACAGAGTGTTCGTGAAGGGGTAGTTTGTGCTGGTCTCCTGTCTGATCGCAGAGATCACCCTCGACATGATGTTGCTTATATTTAGAGGAAACCCGGCCATGATAGATGCCACAAGAATAACCCGGTTCAAAGGAACTGAGTGATCATGTGTGGAGGGATCAAGTCTACTGCAAACGAATCTCAACCAACCCTTGGCTTCAAAATTGAAAGTGTTCCTCAGAATTCTCTCCCCTGCCTTCAACCATTTTGGAACAGTGCCTGGGGCTGCCAAGTACTCGGCCAACCAAGGACGCACCTCTTCACCCATTGCGAGCTTTGCTAAGTATTCGAATTCATCCTTCTCTTTGAACCCCAAATATTCATTCAATGACTTCCCATCAAACACCACCATTTTGTCCCGCACCTGCGTCGCCTCTGTGTCCTTAACCACATGAGACACATTACAATAGAACTCTTTCACCATATGCTCATTGACATCAATACACCGCTCCTTGAAGAAACCCCAACCATCTCTAATACGGAATTGTTCTTGCACCTTTGGGTTGAGAGGTAGAAGATCATTGTCAATGAATTGCCTCTCCGGGATCAACTTCCTAACAGGCCAACACTCTCTAAATTTATGGAACACAATCTCACTCACAAATCTATCTACCCAAGCTTCAGGTTTTCTGGTCCATTCAACTTACTCGACTTGAGGCTCACCTCCTCACCATATCCTCCACTATCCCCAGGTAATGAAGCTGTGGGAGAGGTGGAGTATTGCTCTTCACTTCTTGCTACGGACTCATCAGACGAGTCCGAAACTACGTTTACCGGTCTTTTGGAAGTTGGTGAAGCTGAAGGAGTATCATGTAGTTGAAATGACACAGACATGTGAGTGGGAGCTGATTCTGAGGTGATGCTCCGGGATGGTGCATACTCACTCCCCGAAGAGTGGGAGGAAGCTCTATCAGCTTTCCATATTAGCTTATGGGTCTTCTTGATATTCTCCCGAGCTTGGGGAGTGAGTTTAACAATCCACTATCCTTTGCCCCCCGGGAGGAACCACCTCTCCCGGGTTATTGTTGTTCTTTTCCTCCTCGTTTCTTAACCATGATCTGCAAAGAATACAAGTCTAACATTGTTCGTTTAAGCACATGCAGTGAATTGGATGAGACAGTTGAGTTCATGGTTTAGAACAATGCTGCAGAATAAGGGGCGCAGACCGCACAAAACAGTCACGCAATCGCGCTAGGGTAGCGCGGACCGCGTAAAACTAGAGCACGGACCGCGCTTAATAATAATCCTAAAACACCTTCTCTGAATCTCCCCAACGCGGTTCGTACTTATTTGGACTGCGGCACGTGGACCGCGCTGGTAACATTTAGACTACACAGGCAAAGCGGCACGGACAGCGCAGAAAGGACGCGCGGCCGCGCAGGGCTTAGAAATATAACTGAGTTAGGGATTTTTTTCATGCGAGTCCATTTTTTATCAAATTATGGGTCCTAATTGTCCCTACTCAATTAATCATATTTGAATTCATGCCCAATGTTCAAAATTAACACATAAAATCTAACCTAACAATTAAACCTAAGAGAAATAAGAAGAAATAAGAAGTTATACTACTGGGAAGCAAGCAAAATAATCAAAAATTAAAGCTATAAATGAAATTGGTAAGAAATGTTACCAGGGATTATGCAAATTCGACTACTTGAATCAAAGGTCTTGATGAATAGTGAAAATTTTAGCTCAGGAAGTTAAAGTGCGAAAAGTGTAAAATGAAGCCTAGGGTCTGTATTTATAGAAAATTGTGGGACCCTTTACCTACCTACCAGCGTGGCCGCACAGAGATGGACGCGAACCGCACTGGATTTCTTTCCTTCTTGTTGGACTGGGATCCCCCACGCGGACCACACTGTTTTTTTTTGCGCGGCCGCATGGGAAACTTCAGAGATTTATAAATTGTGGCTCTTCCCAGCGCGGACCGCACAAAAATGCTATGCGGCCACGGTGGCTACTTCAGAGACTTAACACCTCTTGCACTAGCCTAGGCGGACCGCACTATTTTGGTGCGCGGCCGCGTGGGCAAACTTCACGGACCTGGCATTTTTTTCTTATGTCCTGCATTGGTTCAACAATATCCCTGCAAAATCTCACAAACCATGAGCTCAAAAATCCTAGTCTATAATGAAAATCAAAGAAAAAGAAAAAGACATAGGTTGCCTCCCAAGAAGCGCCTGATTTAACGTCGCAGCACGATGCATGTTACCATCATATCACTTCAAATGAATGAGTGCCACCACGTGGCTGTCATCAATATTTCCCAAATAGTTCTTGACACGATGCCCATTGACTTGGAATACTTCACCATTCTTGTTTTTAAGATCAAGAGCACCGAAAGGAGTTACAAATACCACCTCAAAAGAACCACTCCATTTAGATTTGAGCTTCCCCATAAATAACCTTAACCGGGAATTGAAAAAAAGAACCATGTCGCCCACCTTGAATTCTTTACCCTGAGCATACTTGTCGTGAAGGTAATTCATCTTGTTCTTATACAAGGACGAGATGGAGTAGGCATGAAATCTAAACTCATCAAGTTCATTCAATTGTTCCACTCGGAGGTTGGCTGCAACATCCCATTCCAAGTTCAACTTTCTCAATGCCCACATAACCTTGTGTTCTAGTTCCACCGGAAGATGGCAAGCTTTACCAAACACCAACCGATATGGAGACATTCCAATCAGGGTTTTGTAAACCGTCTGATAAGCCCAAAGAGCATCATCAAATTTCTTCGACCAATCGGTCCTATTAGCATTCACCATTTTGGACAAAATACTCTTTATTTCCCGATTTGAGACCTCCACTTGACCGCTTGCTTGTGGATGATAGGGGGTGGTCACTTTGTGGTTAACTCCATATTTAGAAAGCAATGAGTCAAAAGCCTTGTTGCAAAAATGGGACCCCCATCACTAATGATAGCACGAGGAGTTCTAAACCTAGTGAAGATACTCTTTTTCAAAAATGCCATGATAGTCCAGGCTTCATTGTTGGGAAGAGCCACGGCTTCAACCCACTTTGACACATAGTCCACTGCCACAAGAATTTACGTGTTCCCATAAGATCTTACAAACGGGCCCATGAAATCAATGCCCCAAACATCAAAAATATCCACCTTGAGAATTGTATGGAGAGGCATCTCATCCATTTTTGAAATCCCGCCGGCTCTTTGGCATGCATCACATCTCTTCACCAAGTCGCTAGCATCTTGAAACAAAGTCGGCCAATAGAAACCGCAACTCAAAACCTTTGACGCCGTCCTCACTCCTCCATGATGTCCACCATAAGGAGAGTAGTGACAAGCTTCCAATATGTTTATTTGCTCACTTTCTGGCACACATCTTCTTATTACCCTGTCCGTACAAATCTTAAATAAATATGGCTCATCCCAATAAAAATCCAAGCTATCCCGCTTGAGTTTCTTCCTTTGGTTGAAAGAGAGCTCACACGGGACATTGCCGGTCACTGTGAAGTTGGCGATGTTTGCAAACCAAGGTATGTCACCCAGAGAAATGGAAAGAAGCTGCTCATTGGGAAATGTATCATTTATCTCAACACCATTGCTCGGTCTCCCCTCTTCTTCTAGCCGGGACAAATGGTCCGCGACTTGATTCTTGCTTCCCTTCCTGTCCACAATCTCTAGATCAAATTCCTGAAGGAGTAGCACCTATCTCATCAACCTTGCTTTCGAATCTTTCTTTGTCATCAAATACCAAAGGGCTGCATGATCCGTGTGTATGATCACCTTCGCCCCCATAAGATAAGGGCAAAATTTCTCCATTGCAAACACAATAGCCAAGAGCTCATTTTCCATCACTGTGTAGTTTCTTTGGGCCTCATTCATCGTTTTACTAGCATAATACACAGGATGGAACATTTTTTTTACTCTTTGGCCAAGTACCGCACCCACCACTACATCACTCGCATCACACATAAGTTCAAAAGGCAATTCCCAATTAGTTGCGGTGATGATGGGAGTTGTGGTCAACTTGTGTTTCAATAACTCAAAAGACTCCATACACCTCTCATCAAAGACGAACTTGACATCCTTTTCCAACAATTTACAAAGTGGGTTCACAACTTTTGAAAAGTCTTTAATGAATCGCCGGTAGAACCTGACGTGACCCAAAAAACTCCTCACCCCTTTGACAGAAGTAGGGGGAGGGAGCCTTGAGATCACCTCATTTTTTGCCTTATCGACTTTAATTCCATGTTTTGAGATTTTGTGACCCAACACAATACCCTCTTGCACCATAAAGTGACATTTCTCCCAGTTAAGTACAAGATTGGTTTCCTCACATCTTTTCAACACCTTATCCAAGATCACTAGGCATTCTTCAAATGAGTCCCCCACCACGCTAAAATCGTCCATGAAGACCTCCAGAATATCCTCCACCATGTCGGTGAAGATTTCCATCATACATCTTTGGAAGGTCGTCAGGGCATTACAAAGTCCAGATGGCATTCTCGAGAAAGCGAATGTGCCATACGGACATGTAAAAGTTGTCTTCTCCTGGTCCTCCGGGGCAATGAGAATTTCATTGCACCCCGAGTAGCCATCAAGGAAACACTAATAAGCCCGGCCCATTAAACGATCGAGTATTTGGTCCAAGAATGGTAGAGGGAAATTATCTTTTCTCGTGACGTTGTTGAGCTTTCTATAATCCATACACACTCTCCAACCCGTGATCGTCTGGGTGGGAATCAACTCATTGTTAGCATTAGTGACGACTGTCATTCCACCCTTCTTTGCCACACATTGGACCGGAAAGGTCCGTGAACTATCTGAGATTTGGTAGACCACACCGGCGTCCAACCACTTGATAACCTCTTTCTTTACCACCTATTGCATAGCTTCATTTAATCTTCTTTGATGTTCAAGAGACGGCCTTGCATCCCCCTCCAAAATGATCTTGTGCATGCAAAAAGTGGGACTTATACCCAGAATATCCGCCAATGTCCATCCAATCGCCCGCTTGCGCTTTTGTAGAACCGCCAAGGCGGCGTCAACCTACATGTTAGTTAAGCAAGACGAAAGAATAATAGGCAAAGTGAAATTAGGACCCAAGTATTCATACCTGAGGTGAGGAGGAAGTGGTTTCAACTCCAACACAGGCGGCTCCTCAATAGATGGCTTGTTTGGGGGAGTTTTGCGTTTCTCAAGGTCCAATGATAACTTCCTAGGCTCATAAGAGTACGAGACCATACCATGCAAAGCATTTACACATTCAATTCTCCCGGCATCATCATTAACCTCCATGTTCAAAAGCACAGCTTCAAGTGGATCTTCAACATTAATCATTGCGCTTGTGTCATCCATTATCACCGCCGTGACAATGTCAAAAAACGAGCACACCTAGGTGCTATTTGGTTGCCTCATAGACTTGCACACATGGAACACCACATTTTCATCACCAACATGGAAGGTCAAATCTCCCGCCTCGACATTAACCAAAGCCTTCCCCGTAGCTAGGAAAGGTATTCCAAGGATAATTGGGACTTCAAAGTCCACCTCACAATCTAGAATCACGAAGTCGGCCGACAAGATGAATTTATCAACACGAACAAGTACATCATCGATTATACCCACAGGCCGCTTCATTGACCTATCCATGATTTGGAACCTCATCGAACTCGGGCGAGGTTGTCCGATTCCCAAAATATTGAAGACCAAATATGGCATTAAGTTGATACTCGCCCCCAAATCACAAAGGGCTTTTGCAAAGTCGTCACTTCCAATGGTACACGGGATAGTGAATGCGCCGGGGTCCTCAAATTTTGGAGCCATGGAGTGTACAATTGCGCTCACTTGATGGGTCATCTTGATTGTCTCACACTCCATTGATCTCGTTTTTGTAACCAAATCCTTCATGAATTTCGTGTACCCTGACCTTTGATCGAGTGCCTCAACCAAAGGCACATTGATAGTCAAACTCTTCATCATCTCAATGAATTTCTTAAATTGGTTGTCACCCTTTTGCTTGGCCAACCATTGAGTATAGAGCGGAGGAGGCCTAGGCAAGGGTGCCATGGCTTTGGGCACCGCCGTCTCAGACATATCTATCACGTGTTCCCTACACGGGTTCACGGTCTCTTGTGTCTCCTCCTCAACGTCATGAATTTCAATTCGCACATTATTTCTCACACTTGGTTCCACTACATCATCAACCCCCATAGGCATATCATCATCACTCAACTCATATTCACCAACCATGACTTGATTCTCTCTTGAGGCATGCACATCACCGCCTCGTCCACTTCGCGTGGTCACCGCCATCACATGGTTGTTGTGACACCCTTAGGGTTTACTACCATGTCACTTGGTAGAGCACCCTTTTGGTGAGTTTTTAAAGATTGGGAAATTTTACCAAGTTGCACCTCCAAGTTACGGATAGAAGTGTTGTGTGAAGCCAATTGCGCATCGGAGTCTTGGTTCTTCTTCATCATTTTTTCAAACATAACCTCAATTCTCCCAAATTCATTTCCCGAAGAACTAGACCCTTGAGATTGAAACGGTGGAGGGTTGTTCGGTTGTTTAAACATCAGAGGCCTTTGAAAGCCTTGCCCCCGATTACCTTGACCACCATTGTTGTTCCACCCACCTTTACCATTGTTGTTATTCCAATTATTGCTGTTGTTTCCGTTCCAATTTCCACCATTGTTACCTTGATTCCCCCAATTGTTGTTTTGCTTAGTCCCATTCCAATTTCTACCACTTTGTTGTTGATTATTTTTATTCCAATTTCCACCTCCTTGTTGATTACCCCAATTCCCTTGGGATCGCCATCGTTGATTGCCTTGGTTTCCTCTATTTCCTTGGTAGTTGTTGACATATTGACAATCCTCACTTTGCTCATCATAGCACTCATTCAAATAACCACACCATCATCATAGTTATCACAATGTCCTTGAGGTTGTTGCCCTCTTAGCCTTCTTTTCATAGTATTCACTCCTTCCATAGAATTGACTTGGCGTGGGTTTTGAACTTGTTGCAATTGTGCCTTCCTCAGTTGGTTCATTGTTGTTGTGAGTTCGGCAATGGCTTGGCCGTGATCATGCAACTCTCTATGCAAATGTATGACATTAGGATCACCTTGAGGAACGTTTTCCCGGCTTTGCCACACCGAAGAAGTATCGGCCATTTCATCTAACACATCACAAGCTTCATTGTACAGGAGCTTCATAAAATTTCCACCCGCCAATTGGTTCACAATACATTGGTTAGTTCTGTTGATGCCCCTGTAGAAAGTTTGTTGAATCATCACATCATTCATATCATTATTTGGACACTCTTTAACCATAGTTCTAAATCTCTCCCATATTTCATTCAAAGGTTCTGTCGGCTCTTGTTTGAAAGCCAAAATCTCATCACGGAGTGCCGCCATGTGACTTGGAGAAAAGAACTTGGCAATGAACTTGTCTGCCAATTCATCCCACGTTGTGATGGGATGATTTGGAAGCCTTTCTAACCAATCCAACGCTTTACCACGAAAAGAGAACGGGAAAAGCCTCAATCTCAAAGAATCCTCTGACACATTTGTTTTTTTACTCCCCCAGCAAGTATCTACGAACCCATTCAAGTGCTTGTACGCATTTTGGTCGGAGGCGCCCGTAAAATACCCTCTTTGCTCGAGAAGAGTCAACATAACATTGGTGATTTGAAAATTCCCCGCCCGGATTCGGGGAGGAACTATGGCACTTGCATAACCCTGGTTCGGAAGGACCCTTGGAGCAACTCTTGGTGCAGGCGGAGGATGGTCTGGGATTGGATCATTTGGATTTGCATTGGCATTTCTACCTCTCCATGGTGCTTGAGGTACCGGGAGCTCATCTGTAAGGCCTCGTAAAATTTTATGCTTAAAACCAAGTAGCTCGTAGTGCCAAGGTTCGAATATGTGTCAGGAATGTGTAGAATTATTCGCGACGAGCTTGCTCGCTACGGTTCGGACCCTTTTTACTAATTTTGCACTTAAAAACCAAAAGAATTGATTTTTCCAGAAAACTGTCATTATACGGTCCAGAATGCGATCGCAGATTAACTATGCGGACCGCATTTCTGCCGCAGAGTGAATCAGAAAGGTTCTCAAAATTGGTGCTAAAAATGCAGTCCATTATGCGGTTGCATAATCAATATGCGGACCGCATTTCTGCCGCATAGTGAAGCAGAAAGGTTGTCAAAATTGAAGTTGAAAATGTGGTCCCTTATGCGATCGCATAAATCAATATGCGGACCGCATAATTATCGCATAAGTTCCTCAAGGATTTGTGGAAGCAAATTCTGCGGTGCAAAATGCGGACCGCATTCCTATCGCAGACCTAGGCAGACCTTCAGGGTTTTTGGGCATATTTTTGCGGTCTAATCTGCGGATTGCATTTCAATTCTGCGATCGCAGAATGAGACCGTAGATTTTCTCGGGCTTCTATTTTTCTAGATTTTAAAACCCGACCCCATTTCAATAAAACACCTCAACCCCCTCATTTTAACAATCTTGCTGAACAAATTAAGAAAGAGGAAGAGAGGGTCTTGAGAGAGAAAGTCATCTTCTCCAAAATTTGGTTCTTCAAAACCATCCGGGCCGGAAAATTTCAAGCTTATCTTCATACCCCCTTTCCTTATAGGTAAAATCCCTAACTTCTCCCATTTAATTTCTGGTTTAAACTAAGAGGGGGAGTCTCATGCATTAGTCCTTGAATTAATGGTTGAAATCCTTCATGTATGTCTAGTAAAAACTTAAAATCTAGTAGGAGGAATTGGGTAGGGGTGAAGGAGTATTCAAAGTGGGATTAATAATCTAAATGAGTTTGAGTAGCAGTTGTGAACTTCAATTCTAAGTTATGTGCATTAATTTGTGCACTACATTGACGTTGCTAGACTGCTTGGTGAGTTGAGAATAGAAGTTAAAAAGGGAATTCAGCTCCAAGTATGTATGGCTAACCTTGACCATTGTAAAATCGCCTCGTTTGACGTACGTATGCTTGGTAGGTGACATGTGGGTAAATTACTTATGAGTTTCTTGTGATTTATACATTGTGATTGTGTTATGTTGTTGTAATTGAGGAATAAATGACTAAAGGAAATTGTGACTAGTGCAACTGGAATAACTGTGGTAACAATATCCATGGCTTGTTGTGGGCAATTACCAATATGACGTTAAAGGCATATGGTTTGTTGAATATGATGGAAATAGTATTGATGGTTATGTAAACACTTGTAACATTGTTGTTGTTAATTCTTGAGAAGTATTGTTGTTAACCTTTGTGAATTATTTGTTGTTGTTGTGTTGTTTGTGGATTGAAACTGTACGGTGGGATCGGGTTGCGCGCCGAAACACGAAGTAATAAGGTATGGGTTATGGTGATAAGGTTGGCCGAGGTAATAAGGGTTGAAAGCGATCGAAATCACTATTGAAACAAAATATGAGCAAATTGTGAAACTATTGAAGTGAAATTGTGGAAGGGGAAAATAGGACAGTTTGTAAACTTGTTTGGCTTGATTGTTCCTTCATATGTGTTTAGTTGCTGCATCCATTACCGTTTCCCTACTTATGTGTGGTTCGAGTTTACTTGGAATAAGTTTGTTCATACATACCAGTACAATTCAAATGTACTGACGTTCCCTTTGTCGAGGGCACTACATTCGTGTTATGATTGTAGGTGGATCTATAGCAGGCAATCCAGTCCACCGACCGTAGCCCCTCATTACTTCCTGCCAGCTGAATTGGTGAGCCCCTTTCCTTTCGGGGCCCTGCGTGGCTCATGCCGCTTCTGTTCTTGTCTTTTGGAATCCTGTTTTGGTATTTGTAAAAGGTACAGCCAGAGCCTTGTTGCCGACAAGTATTGTATTATTCCTCTTTCAACTTTAGAGGCTCCGTAGACAGGCAATGTGTGTTAAGAACTTTATGTAAATATGTATTTTGTAAGTTGGGCGATGTAAGTTGTAAACCACTCTAAAGATTATCCACGTTATGTATGCTTTTGTAACAAGGTGTTCCAATTATAATTATCTATTTCACTTGGTTAATAAGAAATGAAAAATATGAGGTAACACGTGGGATAGGAAAGGCACCCAGGTCCACTTGACTGGGGTTACTCGGTCGATCGCCGGTCATGTCCCTCAAATTTTAGGGCGTGACAAACTTGGTATCAGAGCCTAAGGTTTTAAAGGGGTCCTAGGATGTCTCGGAGCCATGTCTGGTAGAGCCCTAGTTATCGGTGTAAAGTCGAACACATCTATAAGTGGGGGGCTGCATGGACATTTAGGAAATTTTCCCACTTCTTTGTTATTCTGTATCGTGTGGTGAAGTGAAATGTAAAAGTATCTATATCTAACTCGTGCTTTGTTTCGAACTTTTTCAGTAATGGCACCTAAGAAGAGAGCTAGACTCGGCCTTGGGGCCAATGGCACAAGTGAGGCAATGAATCTTGTACCTGATGCTGTGGGTAAGAGTGACTCCCTGGCCTTGAACCTACCCGGCCTGTTTGTCCCAGACCAGCATGTTCCTGTTCCTGCAGCCGCAAAGGGTGCCATCATCCCTCCCGCCGATATTCCTGATTCGGGCCCCATCCCAGCTCTTGGTCCCGAGGCTTCTGATGGGGAACTTAGAGGAGCCATCCGCATGTTGACCCAGTTAGTGGCCGCTCAGGCCCAGAGATTCTAGGATGCCCATGCATCCTCTAGTGGACAGGGAGGTTCAGCCAGTTCCAGAGTTAACCAGTTTTTACGGCTAGCCCCTCCAGAATTCCCCGGCACAGATCCAGAGGTCAATCCGCAGGAATTCCTTGATGAAATGTATAAGACCCTCCGAGTGATGAAAGCTTCAGAGACGGAGGGAGTTGAGTTGGCATCATACAGGTTGAAGGGAGCAGCGTATTCATGGTTCGAGATGTGGGAAGACTACCGTGGGGAGGGAGGACCTCCGGCCAGATGGGATGAGTTTGTATGCGTTCATGGACCAGTTCTTGCCTGCCGAGACAATAGCAGCCCGTGCCACTGAGTTTGAGACCCTCAAGTAGGGCAACATGAGTGTTTGGGAGTACCACATGGAGTTCGTGAGGTAGTCCAAGTATGCTCCTTAGTTAGTGTCCACCATGGCAGCTAGAGTTCGTTGGTTTGTTCAGGGCCTTAGTCCCTTGGTAGTGAATGAGGCTGCTACATCGGCCTTACACTCAGACATAAACTATGGAAAGATTGTGGGATTTTTTCAGGTCACAGAGGCTAGGAAATTGAAGATTCAAGCGGAAAGGGAGAATAGCAGCAGGGCCCGATCAGCGGGCCACTCAGGGAGATTAGCTTAGGGGAGAGGGTCGTCAGGGCTGTCCCAGTCATATGCTCAGTCCTCAGTGAGCGCACCACCATCCCTGTGCAGTTACCAGCAGAGCAGCCACATGAGACTAGGTTCGGACAGTAGGAGGCCCCATCAGTCCGGTCGTTCGGGAGGGAGATCATAGCAGCATGGGAGGGCTCCATGCCCCAAGTGTGGGAGATTTCATACAGAGACTTGCTACTTAGATATCCCAGTGTGTTTCAGATGCGAGGTGAGCTGTCACATTCAGCGAGACTATAAGGTGCCTAGTCAGGGCATTGGTAGGGGATCTGCTCGGTCATCCAGTTCTTCAGTCGCTACATCATCTGTACGTCCTCCAGCCCCGGCGAGACGTGGTAGAGTTAGGGGAGGAGCTCGTGGTAGAGGTGGACCCAACCAATTCTATGCTTTGAGTGGTCGCCAGAGTGCATAGGCCTCTCCAGATATGGTTACAGGTATCTTGTCTGTTCATGCCATTGATTGTTATGATCTTGTTGATCTGGGATCCCCTTTGTCTTATGTCACCCCATTCATTGCTTCAAGCTTTAGGAGAGAACCCGAACAACTTCTTGAGCCGTTCTCTATATCGACTCCGGCTGGTGATACTATCATTGCCGCGCGAGCTTATAGGAATTGTGTTGTTGCGGTGTGTGGCCTTATTACTACGGCCGATCTTGTCAAGCTTGGAATGGTAGATTTTGATGTCATTATAGGAATGGACTGGCTTTATGCATGTTTCGCCAAACTTGACTGCCGAACGAGAATCCTGAGGCTTGAGTTTCCTAATGAGCCAGTTTCTGAGTGGAAGGGAAATGGTGTGGTGCCGAAGGGTAGGTTTATTTCCTACCTTAAAGTTTCAAAGTTGATTAAAAAGTGATGTATCTATCATTTGGTCCGGGTGGCGGACACCACATCAGAAGTCTCTGCCCTCGAGTCCGTGCCGGTTGTGAACGAGTTTCCTAAAGTGTTTCCAGACGAACTTCCGGGAATCCCACCAGATAGGGAGGTTGATTTTGGGATTGATGTGTTGCCAAATACCCAGCCAATATCTATTCCTCCATACAGAATAGCGCCAACAGAGCTAAGAGAATTAAAGGAGCAGTTGAAGGATTTATTAGAGAAGGGGTTCATACGACCGAGTGTGTCCCCATGGGGTGCTCCGGTTCTTTTTGTCAGGAAGAAGGATAGGTCGCTCCGGATGTGTATTGATTATCGGCAGCTCAACAAAGTCACCATCAAAAATAAGTATCCCTTGCCTCGGATAGATGATTTGTTCGACCAATTGCAAGGTGCAAGATTCTTCTCCAAAATTGATCTGCGGCCAGGATATCACCAATTGAAGATTAGGGAGCAGGACATTCCCAAGACCACTTTCAGAACTCGCTATGGTCACTTTGAATTCTTGGTCATGTCTTTTGGGCTAACCAATGCCCTGGCAGCTTTTATGGATCTTATGAATCGGGACTTCAATCCATTTCTAGACTCCTTCGTGATTGTTTTCATTGATGACATCCTTGTTTATTCGCGAAGCCGGGAGGATCATGCCTATCACCTCAGGGCAGTTTTGCAGACTCTTCATCAACACCAGTTGTACGCTAAATTCTCAAAATGTGAATTTTGGTTGGAATCCGTCACTTTTCTGGGTCATGCTGTTTCCAGTGAGGGGATTCAGGTGGACCCCCAGAAGATTGCAGCGGTGAAGGATTGGCCTAGACCTATGACCCCGACGGAGGTTTGTAGCTTCTTGGGTTTAGCCGGGTACTACCGGAGGTTTGTGGAGGGATTCTCTTCCCTCGCCTCTCCATTGACTAAATTGACGCAGAAAGAAGTTAAGTTCAAATGGTCCGACGCTTGTGAGAGAAATTTTCAGGAATTGAAGGCAAGGTTAACCTCGACACCGGTATTGGACTTGCCGCAAGGCACGAAAGAATTTGTGGTCTATTGTGATGCTTCCAAGGTGAGTTTGGGGTGAACTGATGTAGCGTGGGAAGGTTATAGCGTATGCTTCAAGCAACACAAGAATCACGAGAAGAATTACCCGACGCATGATTTGGAGCTTGCAGCAGTTGTATTTGCCTTAAAAATATGGCGGCATTACCTTTATGGGGTCCATGTGGATGTGTTCTCAGACCACAAGAGTCTGCAATATCTGTTCAAATAGAAAGAGTTAAATTTGAGGCAGCGGTGGTGGTTAGAATTGCTTAAGGATTATGACATGAACATCTTATACCATCCGAGTAAGGCGAATGTTATGGCCGATGCCCTCAGTCAAAAATCCATGGGTAGTTTGGCTCACTTGGGGACGGATTTGAGGCTCCTAGCTCGGGAGGTCTATTAGTTGGCCAGTCTTGGGGTTGGCATTTCGACCCCAAATGAGGAGGAAATTATGGTGCGTAATAGAGCATAATCATCGCTTGTAACGGAAGTCAAGGAAAAACAGTTTATCGATCCAACATTGGCACAGATGAAGGAGGAAGTTCTGAACAACAAGACTTCGGCATTTTCACTTAACGGCAATGATGATGTGCTACGATGTCAAGGAAGGCTATGTGTTCCAGATGTGGATAACCTTCGGGAGAGAGTAATGGCGGAGGCTCATCATTCCAGGTATTCGGTGAACCCGGGTTCTACGAAAATGTATCACGAACTCAAGGAAATTTATTGGTGGAATGGTATGAAGAGGGGTGTGGCAGACTTTGTATCTAAATGTCCCAATTGTCAGCAAGTAAAAGCTGAGCATCAGCGGCCCGGTGGGTTAACCCAGCTTATGGAATACCAATGTGGATGTGGGAGATGATCAACATGGATTTCATGGTAGGATTACCTTGCACTCAGCGAAAGTTCGACTCAATTTGGGTGATAGTGGATCGACTCACCAAATCAGCTCATTTCTTGCTAGTCAAGTCCACCGATACTGTAGAACAGTATGCTCGGTTGTACATCAAGGAAATAGTGAGGCTTCATGGTACTCCGCTCTCTATTATTTCGGATCGAGGGGCGCAGTTCACAGCTAATTTTTGGAATAAATTTCAGCAAGATTTGGGTACCCAGGTGAATCTTAGCACGACTTTCCATCCGCAGACCGATGGTCAAGCAGAGTGAACTATTCAGATGCTTGAAGATATGTTGCGGGCTTGTGCCTTGGACTTCAAAGGTAATTGGGATGATCACTTGCCCCTTATAGAATTTTCTTACAATAACAACTTTCATGCTAGTATTCAGATGGCCCCATTTGAGGCATTATACGGAAGAAGGTGTAGGTCCCCGATTTGGTGGTTCGATATGGGAGAAGCAGAACTGATAGGGCCAGATCTTGTACACCAGGCCATGGAGAAAGTTAAAATCATTTAGGAAAGGATGAAGATTGCTCGGAGTCGCCAAAAGTCTTATGCGGACGTTCGTCGGAAAGAATTGGAATTTCAAGTTAATGATTGGGTGTTCTTGAGGGTATCCCCTATGAAGGGAATCATGCGCTTCGGGAAGAAAGTTATGTTGAGTCTTAGGTATGTCAGGCCATATCGAATCGTTCAAAGGATAGGGCAGGTGGCCTATAGGTTGGAATTGCCTCCCGAAATGTCATTAGTGCACACGATGTTCCACGTGTCCATGTTGAAGAAAGTGATTGGAGATCCATCCACCGTCGTGCCAATCGAGACTATCAAAGTTAATGAAGCGTTTTCGTATAAAGAGGTTTTGATTGCCATTCTTGATAGACAAGTCCGTAAGTTGAGAAATAAGGAAGTTGCCTCAGTCAAGGTGTTATGGCGGAGTCAACGGGTTGAGTTATAAATAAAAATGTAAACTTTTGAAATTGATGAATGTTGATCCTATATAGCTAACTCAAAAAAGCAAGGTCAAAACAATAGATTCATTCAACTTAAAAAAAATTTCAGTTTTATAATTTCATCACTTAAATTTCACCCTATCATGACCTGTTTTAGTTTATCAAAAGCACAGCCTATAAAGTTTAAGAGTTTTTTAATAAGAAAAAATTAGAAAGCTATTCTCAAGTTGATCTGGTCGAGCTGCTCCACCACCCTCGACCTGATAATGTTGGGCGAGCCACCTGGATCCACAAGAACACGCTTAATTTGAAATGTATTTACAAGAAAGAAATTACCTATGCGTTGTTATAGGGCTAAGATAGAGCCTCGATGTCTTCGTCCCTGAACGTGATGGCGTCCTCGGGTATGTAACCTCGAGTTTGCTTTTCCCTGGTGATGGAAATTTTTGTCCTCCTGACCATAGGTTCTTGTGGAGTATCGATACCTCCGAAGATTATATGGATAACATGTTGTGGCTCGCCTGTGTCACTCTTATAGGTCGCCCTATGTGGGAGGCGGAGAAGGAAATGAAAGAGAAATATCCCCATCTGTTTGATCAAGTTTAGAAGAAATTATGTGACCCCTCTATCTCTAAAACAACTATCATTGTGTCCGAGTTGTTTCCTTCCTAATACTAGTGAGGTTCCTCTAGTTGTGCAAGACTTATAGGTGTTATGATTGTTTTAGGTCATGTGGACATCTCTTTGGTAAATGAAAGTTTGACACAAACTCTTGTGATAAGTAATCAATTAATGGTTGTATAAGTTGGTAACAAACTACTTGTATGCATGTAGTATGTTGAAATGGTTAGATTATGTGGAACTCATTGAGATAACTGATTCATAGGAAAAACATATCAAGTGATCAAATGTGTGCAATTGTTAAGGTAGGAAATTGTATGATAGTTGTAGGGATGGTTGTAATCCTGTAATGATGTTTGGAAATATGTTTTGGGGGCTCTCTGACAGGTAGATATGTCCATAATACAAAGGAAACTCAGGCAAAAATTTTCTAAGAATATGGGAGTTAGTGAAAATTTTTGAAAGTCTGCATATCATATTTTTCAAACCAACTGATTTTCAAAAAAAAAAAATACTCATTCGAGGACGAATGATTCTAGGTGGGGGAGGATGTAAGGCCCCGTAAAATTTTTTCTTAAAACCTAGTATCTCGTAGTGCCAAGGTCCGAATATGTGTTAGGAAGTTCGGACCCTTTTTACTGATTTTGCACTTAAAAACTAAAAGAATAGAATTTTTCCAGAAAATTGTCATTCTGCATTCCAGAATGCGGTTGATGATCAACTATGCAGACCGCATTTCTGCCGCAAAGTGAAGCATAAAGGTTGTCAAAATTGATGTTGAAAATGTGGTCCATTATGCGGTCGCATAATCAATATGCTGACTGTATTTCTGCCGTAGAGTGAAGCAGAAAGGTTGTCAAAATTGATGTTGAAAATGCGGTCCCTTATGCGATCGCATAAATCAATATACGAACCGCATATTCATCGCATAAGTTCCTCAAGGATTTGTGGAGGTCAATTCTGCAGTGCAAAATGCGACCGCATAATAGGAATGCGGACCGCATTCCTGTCGCAGACCCAGGCAGACCTTCAGGGTTTTTGGGCGTATTTTTGCGATCCAATCTATGGATTGCATTTCGATTCTGCGATCGCAGAATGCAACCACAGATTTGCTTGGGCTTCTACTTTTCTAGATTTTAAAACCCTACCCCTTTTCAATAAAACACCTCAACCCCCTCATTTTAACAATCTTGCTAAATAAATTAAGAGAGGGGAAGAGAGGGTCTTGAGAGAGAAAGTCATCTTCTCCAAAATTTGGTTCTTCAAAACCATCCGGGCCCAAAAATTTCAAGCTTATCTTCATACGCCCTTTCCTTACAGGTAATATCCCTAACTTCTCCCATTTAATTTTTGGTTTAATCTAAGAGGGGGAGTCTCATGCATTAGTCCTTGAAATAATCGTTGAAATCCTTCATGCATGTCTAGTAAAAACCTAAAATCTAGTAGGAGGAATTGGGTAGGGGTGAAGGAGTATTCAAAGAGGGATTAATAACCTAAATGAGTTTGAGTAGCAGTTGTGAACTTCAATTCTAAGTTATGTGTATTAATTTGTGCACTATATTNATCGTTGAAATCCTTCATGCATGTCTAGTAAAAACCTAAAATCTAGTAGGAGGAATTGGGTAGGGGTGAAGGAGTATTCAAAGAGGGATTAATAACCTAAATGAGTTTGAGTAGCAGTTGTGAACTTCAATTCTAAGTTATGTGTATTAATTTCTGCACTATATTGACGTTTCTAGACTGCTTGGTGAGTTGAGAATAGAAGTTAAAAAGGGAATTCGTCTCCCGGTATGTATGGCTAACCTTGACTCTTGTAAAATCGCCTCGTTTGATGTACGTATGCTTTGCAGGTGACATGTACGTAAATTACTTATGAGTTTCTTGTGATTTGTACATTGTGATTGTGTTATGTGGTTGTAATTGAGGAATAAATGATTAAAGGAAATTGTGACTAGTGCAACTGGAATAACTGTGGTAACAATATCCATGGCTTGTTGTGGGCAATTACCAATGTGACGTTAAACGTATATGGGTTGTTGAATATGATGGAAATAGTATTTATGGTTATTTAAACACTTGTAACATTGTTGTTGTTAATTCTTGAGAAGTATTGTTGTTGTTGTGTTGTTTGTGGATTGAAACTGTACGGTGGGATCGGGTTGTGGGCACAACACGAAGTAACAAGATGTGGGTTGTGGTGATAAGAGTGGCCAAGGTAATAAGGGTGGCCGAGGTAATAAGGGTGGAAAGTGATCGAAATCACTATTGAAACAAAATATGAGCAAATTGTGAAACTATTGAAGTGAAATTGTGGAAGGGGAAAATATGAGAGTTTGTAAACTTGTTTGGCTTGATTGTTCCTTCATATGTGTTTGGTTGCTGCATCCATTACTGTTTCCCTACTTATGTGTGGTTTGAGTTTACTTGGAACAAGTTTGTTCATACATACCAGTACAATTCAAATGTACTGATGTCCTTTTTGCCGGGCGCGCTACATTCGTGTTATGATTGTAGGTGGATCTATAGCAGGCACTCAAGTCCACCGACCGTAGCCCCTCATTACTTCCTGCCAGCTGAATTGGTGAGACCCTTTCCTTTCAGGGCCTTGCGTGGCTCATGCCGCTTCTGTTCTTGTCTTTTGGAATCCTATTTTGGTATTTGTAAAAGGTATAGCCAGAGCCTTGTTGCTGGCAAGTATTGTATTATTCCTCTTCCATCTTTAGTGGCTCCGTAGACAGGCAATGTGTGTTAAGAACTTATGTAAATATGTATTTTGTAAGTTGGCAGATGTAAGTTGTAAACAATGCTAAAGATTATCCATGTTATGTATGCTTTTGTAACAAGGTGTTCCAATTATAATTAGTTGTTTCACTTGGTTAATAAGAAATGAAAAATGTGGGGTAACATGTGGATAGGAAAGGCACCCAGGTCCGCTTGATTGGGGTTACTCGGTCGAGCGACGGTCATGTCCCTCGAATTTTGGGGCGTGACATCATCTTGCTCAACATCGTCAACCTTCTCCCCCGCGTCCACGTTGTCAAGAGGGACATTTCCGTTTAGAGCCATGTGTACCTGATGGGTCGACACAAATAACATTAGTAAAAAGAAGGAAAGAGAAGCAAAACACAAAACTAGCTACGTAAATAGTCAACACCGTAAGCTCCTCAGCAACGACGCCAAAAAGTGATCGCAGCAAACACAACCTTACACTACGTTAGGAAGAGCGGGCGCTAAGACATTTACCCGAATAGTGGTATCAGGGTCGATTTTCCATAGGGAGCTTGGAATTGAGTTGCGTATTTGTATAGACTAAGAATGCGTTTGTACTTCTAATTGTACTTCTAATATTTTTGGATTTTGTATTATCAACTACTATTATCGACTAAGGATAAGACTAAATTATGCTAGAGAAATATTTGCTAAGTTGTAATTAATATAGAGAAAGGCACTAGGGTCATGGCATCACCTAGGAGGTTAATTAACGGGTAGAAACTACTAATAATAGATTGACATATTAGGGATCAATGTTATAACCGTTGCGCAATTGTACCCACTCTCACACCTCTCGGTAGAGAAAGCGATTTTACCCAATTGACTCTCTCGAGACCAATCGGGTAGACCAATTAGACCAAGTAACTAGGGTTCAAGTAGGGTGATTATTATTTCGAGATTTAACCCGTCAATTGGGACTACCATTTCTCATGGGTCCATCCCAAATCCTTGTTGGGTCAATTTTGGGGTCATAGACTCTCTTTTTCAAGAAGAGTCAAAACCCATTAAGCTAGAATCAATGTTTGCAACCACCAATCCTTAATTAAACAATAAAATTAACCCAAATAAAAAACGCCCAATATCAATCTATCATTAATAAGCAACACCCATCAATTACCCACACTAGGGTTGAGCCACAACCCTAGCTAATGGGTTTAGCTAGACATAATTAAAGAAGAAATAGAAGATGAAACAACCACATTAAATTAATTGCTAATGTTAAACTACAATAATCTATGATGAAATAAGTTCAAATTGCCCAAAATAGGCTAAAACAAATGTCTCACGAGCGCAGCAGCTATCAGATACACAAAACTTGACCTAAAAATGATAAAATATCCTATTTATACTAGGCTGGAAAAACAGGACAAAAATACCCCTGCAGGGTCAGTGCGGCCGCGTAGGCTCATAGTTTTGCAATTATTTCTTCTCTGAAGTTGGGGGCACGGACCGCGCAAGAAGTTAGTGCGACCGCGCAGGCTGATGGGCGCGGACCGCGCATAAATGGGGTGCGGCCGCGTGGAAGGACTTGGGAAAATCGTCATCTCTCTGAATCTCACCCACGCGGACTGCACTTATTTGTAGCGCGGCCGCGTGGGGTCTTGCCTTGAATTTCAGGTCTTTGAATCTTCACAAGCGCGGACCGCGTGACAAGGAGCGCGAACCGTGTGACAAGGAGCGCGAACCGCGCAGGATCTTCTTGAATTATGTACTCTCTGAATCTCCTAGCGCGGCCACGCAGCAAAACAGTGTGGTCCGCTCTAGGTCCTCTTGTCCCCACTTCACTTAGTCTTTGACACTTGGCAGGTTTCACTCTGTTTTGAGCTGATTTTTGACATTTGTCATCTTGTCGCTCAAACCTGCAATCAAGCGCAACTTGTAAGCATTTTGGGACTATTTTTTGGCAATTAATACACAAAGCATAGGCAAGTATGGGCATAAAACGTGCTAAAATCACAGTTATAAACACGCTCCCATAATCTTCCGAAATAAATAACAGGTCCGCACATCTAAACCATCGGCCACACTAACGCTGAAAAGCGGTCAAGAATCCTTAACCAGGATGCAAAGCCTCTTTCACAACACATCGATCTCAGGTGACGCTGAAGACAATAACAATGTACTTTAATCATTCAACCATTTCCTTGCTCATCCGAGCCCGTGATATCCTTGTCAACACCAAACTGCAACCTTGACCCTCACTTCAAATTTCCATACCTCTCACCGCACCCAACGTGCCAATATACGATAGAACACGATTTTCGTCATAACTCCGAAATCATTAATATTTTAACACTTCATCATATATGAACTTTTCACTTAAGTCCCTTCAGGAGAATCATAGAAACACATAGGTAAATTCCCATAACCGTAGGATATGCAAATCTCTAAGTAGTGGCCCAAGCCACCATATTCCTTCCGGAATTCGCTTCCACTTAACAAGCCATAACAAAAGAATGCTTCTGAAAAACATCAATTACGGCGGCCGACAAAACTCAAACGTACCGCCACAAATCATACGCATAAGTCGATCACGCTGAATGAAATGATCACACACCCCAACATGCCAAATTCAACTATGTCTAATCAATCCACCTTCTTCCAATTCATCCTTGCTTGCCTTAGAAATAAGACTAACTCCCTTCAACATATAATATACTCCATCTACACTCACCCCGAGTGACCTTGAATCACGAAACCATGTTGTCTCAAATCCCACGAACTATTTCATATTTCTCAAATGCTACACCACAAGTCAAAATATCATAGAACATTCTAGGCACCTTCTCATAAGCTGCTATAAAGCTTGATACTTAACTGTACTCATAGGCTCGAAATCATTGGGCACCACACTTTAACTTCTGAATTTACTAGGACCATTATTGAGAGCCACCAGCTCTGCCTTGGTCCCGAATATAATTCACTCCATAAATCTTATAACACACGAATACTCTCTTGGCGAAGCACCTGGCGAAATCACTTTCTCTGAAACCTGTATCTATACAAGGCATAAATTCTGAACCTTTTTCAGAGTCCGAACATGAGCCAATAAAGCCAACCATAGAATGCCTCCAACGATTCATTCGCTCAAATTACAACTTATGGTCTTTTACCGTAGCCGAAACAACCCGTTGATATGTAGATAAATGGAAACCTCGCAAGTAGTTAACCATGCAACCCAATCTTAGGCATTGGGACTCTCCTACATAGCTTGAAGCCACTATTACACAACTCTAGAACTCACCAGAATTCTTTATCTCTTGTTGACATAACCTTACGCAATCATCCGCCGCAAATTCTCGAAAATCTTTCTGTAAATCCCCATCGTTTGTATTCTGAATCATCAATCACATTCGCACGACCGATCTCTTTTTTGGATAACCAATGTAATTCTCTTCAGAAGCTTTGCCAACTACGCGGTCGCTAATCTGCTCACGAGAAATAACCCGCCTGCGGAAATCACTTCCCGACACCTTCCAAATGCTGCTGTATAGGATACAATCACTATGACATCAACAACCAAATCCTGAGTCCAAGCTCACTCTCTAGCTGCACCAGTCTGTTCACTCCTCGTGGACATCAATTAGATGTGCGGAAACACCTTTCCAAATTCAGAGTTATGCTGCGTCCTTCTTCATTCCAAGCAGCTCCTTCCCATTATACCAAATCTCCTGCCGCATAATGGCCCATAATTCAATTTACATCCGCAAACTTCAATGGCCAGTCGCTAAAATCCCAAATCATTCCAAACTCTCCTTTGGCGCGTAGTCATCCTACTACCAAGCCCAGATGCAACATCCGCCACTCTCCCACTTTGGGCAAACTCGCTTCTTTAATCAACCAATCGACCTGCGTTTCTTATACCTGGCCTTGTAGAAGTTTTAAACACCGCCTGACACTCCCCACACGTCTTTCCTCATACTCTGCTTCTCATCTGTTGCCTTAAATAAACTCTATCTTCGTGGCACTTGAACCTACAATTGCTGCTAACCTATAAACCTTTCCAATGGTCATCTTTATCAAACCGTCAACATTAGAAATCCTGATTCGATCCTAAACCACCGCACCATGTTGTCACGACCCAAAATCCACTAAGGGTCGTGGTGACGCCGGACTCCGCTGTCAGGCCAGCCAACTCAAATACTAAATTAAATCTCGTTTTAACACTTTTGAAATCCAGGATTTTTCCATCATTATTTAGAAATTTTAAAGAATATAGTTTCAAATCAAATTTAAAAGTTAAGCAATTAATACAATACTTCGAACAATCCCAGAACCCGGTGTCACAAGTGCATGAGTATCTACTGATAAGAGAAATAAAATACAACATCCGTCCGAAATACAGTGGACGGAAAGTAAATACAGTACATTGGAAGGGACTACTCTAGCTGCGGCCGTCTCGAATGATGCAGCTCACCTAGTACCAGAATCCTCCATGATGCTATGCCTAGTAGGCCACTGGAGTTGCAAATACCTGTGCAACAAAATGTACAGCAAGTGTAGTATGAGTACAAAAACAACGTGTACCCAATGAGTACCCCGCCTAATCCCGAAGGGGTAGAGACGAGATGGTAAACTTTGACACTTACTAATGGTCCAATAATAATATACTAAAATGTGAGGAATTCATGGATTTATATAGCATGTTCAAGCTTATAAAGCTGTAAAACAGGTAAACACCTTTAATAATTAGCAAAGGATTTTCAGGATTTCTTTTCTTTTATCTTCAGTAATTTCTGTCAGGCCAAAAAGGCAATAACTACATCAAGTACTTCAAGTAAGTAACATAAACATGCGCATATCATGCCGAGACGACGGCCCGATCCAACAGAAATGTAAACTGTGCACTTCCGAGGGTCGAACTGCTCGAACCAATAGATGCAACTATTTTCCCCGCTCGCGAATCATCCATGCGATGCGGTCAACATAAAGTAAACAAATACCCTGCTCACGAATAGTCCATGCGACGCAGTCAACATAAAGTAGACAAATACCCTGCTCGCGAACCACTCATGCGACGCAGGTACACATAGGAATACAGGCTCAACCAGTCAAATTCAGAATTTTTGGGAAACATTTTATCAAATAAAAACCAAAGCCTCTTTTAACAAATTAAAAAAATAATGTTTAATCCTTGTTTAAATTCATTTACTAGTTCAATTTGATTTTTAAAATTCAAATGTCAATAAGATTGCAAATATCCCAAGTATAGCATGCTTTTGGATCCTAGACTACCCGAACAATAGCATAATAGTAGCTACGCACGGACTCTCGTACCTCGTGCGTATGTAGCCCCCCACAAATAGGAGCACATAACTAATTAACTCACCTAAGGGGCAATTTTCCCCTCACAAGATTAGAAAGGAGACTCACCTCGCTCCAATGATCCACAATCGGCATTCTACATTCTTCCGAAGGCTTGCACCAATGCACAATGCTCCAAAACTAGCCAACAATCATACAAATCCATTAATATATGCTCGATTATACTTTACAACCCAATTTATAACAATTTCTAACCCCGAACGAAAAGTTGACAAAAATACCCTCGGTCCCACGTGCCCGAAATCCAAAATTTCTCGAAGAAAAAGTTTGCCCATGACCTTAGGAACTCAAATATATAATTTGCTCTTAATTCCATACTCAAAATCGTGGTCAAATTCAAAGAATACAATATTTCTAGGTCTTCCTCTAACCGTCAATTTTCTACCCATTTTCATACTAAATCCATACATAATTAATGTATTTAACTCATAATAGGTAGAAATAACTTACCTTAACATTACTGATGAAGATCCTCTCTTGAATCCTCCCAAAAATCGCCAAAGCCATGAAAAATGAGAGAAATGAACTCCCAATCACGATTTTAAAACAAGCCTACTGCCCAGCATTTTCACTTCAGCGGAACCCTGTCCGCTTCCGTGGTCTCGCTTCTGCGAACCGCTTGCCGCTTCTGCGGCTCCCATCCACTCCAGGCCTTCCGCTTCTGCGGTCAGCCTACCACTTCTGCGGTTCCGCATCAGTGGATCAAGGGCCGCTTATGCGGTCCTGGCTGCCCTTGTCCGCTTCTGCGGCTTCTTCTTCGCTTCTGCGAGGCTGCTTCTGCGGTCCCATATCCGCAGAAGCGGAAATACCAGATAACAACTGCTTCAGTTTTTCTTAAAAATCCAGTTTTGATCCGTTAACCACCCGGAATCCACCCGAAGCCCCTGGGACCTCAACCAAACCTACCAACGATCCCAAAACACATTAAGGACTTGCTCGAGGCCTCAAATCACATCAAACATTGCTAAAATCATCAATCGACCTCCAATCCAAGATTTATGAACTTTGAACTTTCCAACTTCTACTTCCGATGTTTAAACTTATCAAATCATGTCCGATTGACCTCAAATTTTGCACACTCGTCATATTTGACATTACGGACCTACTCCAACTTCCAGAATCAGATTCTGACCCCGATATCAAAAAGTCCACTACCGGTCAAACTTCTCAAAAACCTTCAAATTTCTATCTTTAGCCAAACGGCTTTAAAATGACTTACGGACATCTGAATTCACTTCCGATCGTGCTCCCAACTCCAGAATCACCATACGGAGCTACTCCCAGTCTCAGAATCCCAAACGGACATCGATAACACTGAAATGCCCTTCAACTTCCAAAATTCTAACTTCCACAATAGGCACCAAAATGCTATCGGTTTATTCAAAACCCAAACCGGGCATACATCCAAGTCTGAAATCATCATACGAACCTGCTGGAACTTTCAGATCCCGATTCTGAGGTTGTTTACTCAAAAATCCAATCCTAGTTCATTATTTCTATTTTAAGCTTCCGAAATGAGAATTCTCTTCCCAAATTAACTCCGAACTTCGCGAAATTCAATTCCGACCACGCGTGCAAGTCATTACACCTGAAATGAAGCTGCTCATGGACTCAGACTGCTGAACGACGCGCTAGGGCTCAAAACGACCGGTCGGGTCGTTACATTCTCTCCCACTTAAACATACGTTCGTCCTCGAACGTCCGGAGAACTATATTGAAGTAGCCTGAAATCATTGTTTAGCACCTCATGCACCCTCCCATGCTACCACAACTTAGCTGAGCATATTAGCTCGATAAATTCTGAAGATATTCCCTTTTTTGTTCAGGCAAATAAGCCTTAAAGCCCAATTCTAACATCCAGAATTCTATGCCAGGCCTGATTTCAACATAAGATTCACCAAATCATTCACCACACGCTGTACCCAACATGACTGCAAGACCTTGCTGAATTCTTACTTTGCAACACTTGAACCACATGACCACGATAATATTTTTTGATCAACTTAGCCAACATTCAACGAGTCAGATGCTCCCATTTCACCTCATGAATAAGCAAGTCTTACTCTAACTCTTACAATACCGCCACGACAGATGAGACGTGCCGAAATTCATAACCAACTGCCGAGTCAACCAATCATTGAGTCTACACTTCTGACAAGAACCATCACCACATTCTGGACCAATTAATGATCTTTGCTCATTAATATACTTCATATTATCAGATTGCACCGATCCTAAATCCCATAATCTCATCTCACCCAGTATGAACTGCGCAGGCAATAAGCCTTCCCGGACATGATCAAAAGTCACATATGATGTCATAATATGCCAATAGGATATCAATTAGGATGCGATACAAAAGGAAAATGAACTCTGAAAAGGAAGTTCAATTACCACGCTCGCGAATCATACATGCGACGCAGGCAAGATACTGAACGGACACCCCGCTCGCGAATCATAAATGCGACGCGGGATCACAGCTAATATGAGTTCCCCTCGGAAAACTGGAAAACAGAGTACATAAAGGCAAATAGGGGGGAACTGTACTGAACATCACACTGCTGCGGCGTGCAACCCGATCCAGATAACATACCCATGGCGGCGTGCCACCCGATCCACATATCAAACTCACATAAGGAGATGTACGCCGAGCTAAATTGCTCATTACCACAAAATACCGGATATCGGTCAGAAACACACTAAGTGTATAATACCATTTCCTGGGGAGACATATAACGCTATAATCCACAAAGTCGGGCACGACTGAGGTGCGATACAAGATCTGAATCTCAAGAGCCATTCTGCTCCCATAACATCATCGCCACGCGGAACCTCAACACTTGAGAATTTACCAAGATGTCTCACAACTCATACGGCGCAATACATCATTACCTGGAATAGCTGATGACAAAATGACACCCCGACTGTTCCTCCATAAGGAACGCTCGTTGAAACGAACACAACTTGCCTGATATAAAGCCCTATTCATATAAAAATCAATCCACTTATCTCAAGCCAATTTTTGATCGCACCAACTTGGCTAATAACCTTTCAAAGGTCCATAGTAACTTTCTTTTGCCTCATAACACGCAAGAAAAACCATCATAACCGGAGCAACATTCTCAGATCATAACTCAATAACAAAGTGCCATCCGGGCCTAAATTCTCAAATTAATAATATTACCACAATCCTCAAACTTGGTTTAAATCCTTAGCCAATCAAGTGACTACACATCACACTTATACAAATATCCCATGGGACACGCTCCCAAAAATATTCTGAACTAAATAACGGTCCGCACATCTACCACCGGATGCTCTAACGCTGAGAAGCGATCAAGAATCCTTAACCAGGATGCAAAGCTTTTCCACAAAACATCGATCTTAGGTGACGTTGAATAAAATACCAATTTACTTTAATCATTCAACCCCTTTGTTTCCCATCCGAGCCCGTGACATCCTTACCAGCACCAAACTGTAACCTTGATCCTCACTACATATTTCCATACCTCTCACCGCACCCAACGTGCCAATATACGATAGGACACAAATTTTCTCTGAATTCATTAATATTCTCACATTTCATCATATAAGAACCTTGCACTTAACTCACTTCAGGAGAATCATAGCATCACCCAGGTAAATTCCCATAACCGTAGAATATGCAAATCTGCAAGTAGTGGTCGAAGCCACCATTTTCCTTCTGGAATCCGCTTCCACTTAACAGGCTATTATAGAAGAATGCTTCTGAATAACGTCAATTAAGGCCGCCGACAAGCCTCACACGTACCGCCAAAAATAATACACATAACTTAAATACTTACCCCAACACGCCAATTCAACTATGGCTAACCAATCTACCTCCTTCCAATTTATCCTTGATTGCCTTGGAAATAATACTAACTCCATTCAACACATAACATACTCCATCTATACTCACCCCGAGTGACCTTGAATCACGAGACCAGGCTGTCTCAATTCCCACGAACTCTTTCATATCACTCAAATGCTACACCACAAGTCAAAATATCATAGAGCATTTTGGGCACCTTCTCATAAGCTGCTACAAAGCTTGATTCTTATCTGTACCTATAGGCTTGAATTCATTGGGCACCACACTTTAACTTCTGAATTCACTAGGACCATTGTTGAGAGCCACCCACTCTGACTTGGTCCCGAATATAATTCACTCCACAAATTTTATAACACATGAATACTCACTCGGCGAAGCACCCGGCGAAATCACTTCCTCTGAAACCTGCATCTATACAAGGCATAAATCCTGAACCTTTTTCCAAGTCCAAACATGAGCCAACAAGGTCAACCATAGCATGCCTCCAACAATTCATTCGCTCAAATTACCACTTATGGTCTTTCCCGTAGTGGAAACAACCCATCGATATGCAGACAAACAGAAACCTCGCAAGAAGTTAACCATGCAACCCAATCTTAGGCGGTGGTACTCTCCCACTTAGCTTGAAGCCACTATTACACAACTCTGAAACTCACCAGAATCATTTATCTCTTGTTGGCTTAACCTTACGCAATCATCCGCCGCAATTCTCGGAATCTTTCTGTAAATCCCCATCTTTCATATTTTGAATCATCATCCATCTTCGCACGACCGATCTCTTTACTGGATAACCAATATAATTCTTTGCAGAAGCTTTGCCAACCACGCAACCGCTAATCTGCTCACAGGTAATAACCCGCCTGCAGAAATCACTTTCTGACACCTTCCAAATGCTGTTGCACGGGATACAATCACTATGACATCAACAACCAAATCCTGAGTCCAAGCTCACTCTCTAGCTGTACCAGTCCGTTCACTCCTCGCGGACATCAATTAAATGTGCGGCAACACCTTCCCAAATTTAGAGCTATGCTGCACCCTCCTCCATATCAAGCAGCTCCTTTCCGCCATTTCCATCTTCTGCCGCATGATAGCCCATACTTCGAGTCACACCCGCAGACTTCAATCACCAATCATTAAAATCCCCAATTCGATCAAACTCTCCTTAAGGCACATAGTCATCCTACTACCAAGCCCATATGCAACACCCGCCACTCTCCCACTTTGGCGGAACTCATCTCCTTAATCGGTCACTCGACCTTGCTTCTCATACTTGGCCTTATAGAAATTTTAAGCACCGCTTGACACTTCCCACATCCTTCCTCACACTTTGCTGCTCAATTGTTGCCTTAAATAAAATCTATCTTCGTATAACTTGAATCTACCATTGCTGCTAACTTTAAACCTTTCCAAAGGTTATATTTATCGATTTGCCAACGTTAGGAAATTCTGATTCGATATTAAACCACCACACCATGCGATATCTGACAGCTGAATCTCCAATACTATTTCACAACATCTTGCCATAAAGGCGAATTGTAGTAGAATATAACATTGGCACTTAGTATGTTCAATCAGAACCACGACACCCCATCATAGAAGAAAAGCTCCACCAAGCTTGCAAATACCGGTCTCATTACTTTCACCAGCCCATATCTGACCATTCTTAGTCTGTCAGCCTTTCCCCCTACCAGGAATAAAATACTGAATCCCTTGATTACACAATTGAGTAAACCTCCCTTCAATTCATTCGCTGCCCTGATGATAACTGTGATTTTTACATGTTTTATACCCATTCTTGCCTAGGCTTTGTGCATGAATTGCCATAAATTAGTCCAAAAAAGCTTACAAGTTGCGCTTCATTGCAGGTTTGAGCGACAAGATGACAAACGTCAAAGATCAGCTCCAAAAAAGAGTGAACTCTGCCAAGCGTCAAAGGACATATGAAGTGGGGAACAAAAGTGACCTGCGCGGACCGCACTTATTTGGAACGCATCCGCGCAAGAAAGTTCAGAGACTGCAATAACACATGGTGACCTGCATGGACCACACTTATTTGCCACGCGGCCGCGCATGAAAGTTCAGAGAGTGGTGATTTTTGTCAAGCCTTCCACGCGGCCGTGGTCCTTTTTACGCGGTCCGCGCCCTTCAGCCAGCGCGGCCGCGCCCAAGTACTATGCGGTCCGCGCCTCTCAGCTAACGCGGCCGCGCAACCTTTGTGTGCGGTCCGCGACCTTAGTTTCAGACACCATCATTGAAGACCAAAGAGCCCTCCGCGGCCACGCGACATTTGGCGCGGTCCGCGCCAGACCCTTAGGGGTATTTTTGTCTAGTTTTTCCTGTGTAGTATAAATAGAACATTTTACTTTTTTTTGAGAGGAAGATAGTATCAGATATAGTTGCTGTACTCGTGAGACTCAAGTTTTAGCCTATTTTGGGCAATTTCATCTTGTTTTATCATAGATTCTTGTAGATTAACTTTGTAGTTAATTAATATGTTGATTTTATCTCTTATTTCTTCAATTTCTATTCCTATTATGTCTAGCTAAACCCATTAGCTTGGGTTGTGGCTCAACCCTAGTGTGGGTAACTAATGGGTGTGATTGTTTAATGATTGAATGATGTTAGGTGTTTGCTATTTGGGTTAATTTTATGGTTTAATTCGGATTTGGTGGTTGCAAACACTGAGTCTAGCTTTGTTGGTCTTGACCCTTCTTGAGAAAGAATGTCTATAACTCCAAAATTGACCCAACAAGGAATTGGTATGGACCCATGAGAATGGTAGTCCCAATTAACGGGTTAAACCTCGAGAGAGTAATTACCCAACTTGAACCATAAGTTGCTTGGGCATATCAGCCTACCCAAATGGTCTTGAGAAAGTCAATTGGTAAAAATCATTCTCTCTATCGAGAGGTGTGAGAGTGAATGCAATCGTGCAACTGTTATAGAATAAGCCCCATAATCATCATTCTTGTATTAGGAATCTCTACCTATTAGTTGACAACCTAGGTAAATGCCACGACCCTAGTGCTTTTATCTATCTTGCAGACAACCTAGAATCAATATTTTAGCATAACTTAGTTTTAACTAGTAGTTATTAAATCGTAGTTGATAATTTTTAAACCCCAAAAAATGATAGAAGTACAAATAGGAGTCAAAACGCATCTCTAGACTAAGCAATTACTCAACTCCCTTTTCTAGCTCCTTGTGAAAATTGACCCTGATACCACTATTGGGTAAAAGTATTAGCGCCCACTCTTCCTAAGGTTGAGTTCGCTGCGATCACGTTTTGGCGCCGTTGCCGGGGAGCTTACGGTGTTGACTATTTGTGTAGTTAGATTTGTGTTTTGCTTCTCTTTCCTTCTTTTTACTAACTTTATTTGTGTCGATCCATCAGGTTCACATGGCTCTAAACGGAAATGACCCTCTTGGAAATGCCTTAGCAGGGGAGAAGGTTGATGATGTTGAGCAAGATGAGCCCCAGGTATCTCAAGTACCACGGAGAGGTAGGAATGCCAATGCAAATCCAAATGACCAAATCCTAAACCCTCCTCTGCCACCGCCAAGAGTGGCCCCAAGAGTCCTTTCAAACTAGGGTTATGCAAGTGCTATAGTTCCTCCACGAATCTGGGCGGGGAATTTTCAAATCACTAATGTTATGCTGATGCTTCTCGAGCAAAGAGGGTATTTTACGGGCGCCTCCGACCAAAATGCATACAAGCATTTGAAGGGGTTTGTAGATACTTGATGGGGTAGTAAACAAACAAACGTGTTCGAGGATGCGTTGAGATTGAGGCTTTTCCCATTTTCTCTTCGGGGTAAAGCGCTAGATTGGTTGGAAAGGTTACCAAATCATTCTATCACCACATGGGACAAATTGGGACACAAATTCATTTCCAAGTTCTTTTCTCCAAGTCACATGGTAGCGCTCCGTGATGAAATTTTGGCTTTCAAACAAGAGCCAACGGAACCCTTGCACGAAATATGGGAGAGATTTAGAACTATGGTTAAAGAATGTCCAAATAATGATATGACGGATGTGATGATCCAACAAACATTCTATAGGGGCATCAACACAACCAACCAATGTATTGTTAATCAATTGGCGGGAGGCAATTTTATGAAGCTCCCCTACAATGAAGCTTGTGATGTTCTTGATGATATGGCCGATACTTCTTCGGCATGGCAAAGTCGAGCTAATGTTCCTCAAGGTGATCCTAATATTATACACTTGCACAAGGAGTTGCATGATCACGGCCAAGCCATTGCAAAACTCACAACAATAATGAACCAATTGGCTAAGGCGCAACTTCAACAAGTTCAAAATCCACGACAAGTCAATGCCATGGAAGGAGTAAATATGATGAAAAGAAGGCAAAGAGGAAAACAACCTCAAGGAAATTGTAACAACTATGATGAGGGTAGTGGTTATTCAAATGAGTGCTATGATGAACAAAGTGAGGAAGTCCAATATGTCAACAACTTCCAAGGGAATAGAGGTAGTCAAGGGAATCAACAATGGAGACCCCAAGGTAATTGGGGCAATCAACAAGGTGGCAATTGGAATTATAATAACAATCAAGGAGGCAATTGGGGGAACAATAACTCGGGGAATCAAGGTAATTGGAACGGGAACAACAATTGGAACAACAACAATGGTGGTCAAGGTGGGTGGAACAATAACGGTGGTCAAGGTAATAGGGGGCAAGGCTTTCAAAGGCCCCCAATGTATCAACAACCCAACAACCCGCCTCCGTTTCAATCTCAAGGGTCGAGTTCGTCGGGCATTGACATGAGTTGAATAGAGAACATGTTTGAGAAAATGATGAAGAAGAATAATGACTCCGATGCTCAATTGGCCTCCCATAACATTTCAATCCGTAACTCGGAAGTACAACTCGGGCAAATTTCGCAATCCCTCAACACTCGCCCAAAGGGTGCTCTACCAAGTGATACGGTAGTAAACCCCAAGGGTGGGCATAATAATCATGTGATGGCGGTGACCATGAGAAGTGGAAGAGGTGATGATGTGCAAGCCTCAAGAGGAAATCGAGTCGTGATTGATAAAGAAGAGTTGCAAAATGATGAGATCCCGTTGGTAGTTGAGGATATTGTTAAACCAAATGCAAGTGATGATGTGAGAATTGAAATTGATGAGGGTAAGGAGGAGACTCAAGAGGCCGTGAACCCGTCTAGGAAACACGTCATTGATATGCCCTAACTGGCGGTGCCAAAAGCCAAGGCACCCTTGCCTAGACCTCCTCCGCCATATCCTCAAAGGTTGGCCAAGCAAAAAGGTGACAACCAGTTTAAAAAATTCATTGAGATGATGAAGAGTTTGACTATAAATGTGCCCTTGGTGGAGGCACTTGAACAAATGCCGGGATATGCAAAGTTCATGAAGGACTTGGTTACTAAAAAGAGATCGATGGAGTGTGAGACAATCAAGATGACGCACCAAGTGAGTTCCATTGTACACTCCATGGCTCCAAAGCTAGAGGATCCCGGAGCATTCACAATACCATGTGCCATTGGAAGTGCCGATTTTGCAAAAGCCCTATGTGATTTGGGGGCAAGTATCAATCTCATGCCATATTCGGTTTTCAAGAATTTAGGTATCGGACAACCTCGTCCAACTTCCATGAGGCTTCAAATGTCAGACCGGTCAATGAAGCAGCCTTTGGGGATTATTGATGATGTCCTTGTTCGTGTTGATAAGTTCATATTGCCGGTCGATTTCGTGATTTTGGATTGCGAAGTGGATATTGAGGTGCCTATAATTCTTGGAAGGCCTTTCCTAGCTACGGGGAAGGCCTTGGTTGATGTGGAAGCGGGAGAATTGACTTTCTGTGTTGGAGATGAAAAGGTGGTATTCCATGTGTGCAATTCTATGAGGCAACCAAATAGCACCGAAGTGTGCTCGTTTGTTGACATTGTCACGGCAGTGATAGTGGATGACATAAGCGGAATGATTAATGTTGAAGATCCACTTGGAGCGGTACTTTTGAACATGGAGGCTAATCATGATGCCGGGAGAATTGAATGTGTAAATGCTTTGCATGGTATGGGCTCATACTATTATGAGCCTAGGAAGTTATCATTTGACCTTGAGAATCGAAAAACTCCCCCAACTAAGCCATCTATTGAGGAGCCGCCGGTGTTGGAGTTGAAACCACTTCCTCCTCACCTCAGGTATGTATACTTGGGTCCTAATTTCACTTTACCTATTATTCTTTCATCTTGCTTAACTAACTTGCAGGTTGATGCCACTTTGGCGGTGCTACAAAAGTGCAAGCGGGTGATTGGATAGACCTTGGCGGATATTCGGGGTATAAGCCCCGCTTTTTGCATGCACAAAATAATATTGGAGGAGGATGCAAGGCCATCTCTTGAACACCAAAGAAGATTGAATGAAGCTATGCAAGAGGTAGTGA
>MU725178.1:10575-28024 GCA_026770625.1 Nicotiana glauca
TTTAATGTTTCCAAAGGGATTAGCTAACCCTAGGACTCACCCATTAACTCCAAATTGATTTTGGGAAAAATAGTTTGGGGTTGGGAAAGATTAATTAACAAGAACTTGAGGCGTTAACCCTCATTTTATAGGTTCTACCTAGGGATAGGATTGAACTACTTGTAGCCTTCCGGGTGTGCTTAATCTTCTTATTGTGATTAGGGATAATTCAAATAGGAAGTCTTGTTAGTTTTCAGAAGAAAGTAAATTAAGAATTATTATCCGTGGCTAATTAACATAAACTCGCACATATTTGTAAAATCATGAAATACATTGGATCGTTACTTGAGTGTAATTCCCTATGCATTCATACTTGTAGCCATTGATCATTTTACTCGCTTTCTAGGTTATTTTACATTTCTGCAATTAGATATAAAAACATTTTCCAACCAAAATTCTTAGTGTTTGGCATTGCGCAACTAGCGATAATTTTCTTACATTTCTAATCTCCTACACATTGTTCTCTGTAGGATTCGATCCCGACTCATGGTTGGGTAAATTATATTGCATGCAACCGTGTCTATTGCTTTTTAGCAGTGGATTTGGACGTCATCAAAATACTGGGACTTGCATGCATGAAACACCCTACTCCTTATATACTCCAATGATTAAATGATAGAAGTGAACTAAAGGTAAACAAATAATGCATAATTTCATTCAATATTGGTATATATGAGGATGATATTATTTGTGACTTAATCCATACGCAAGCTTGTCATATCTTACTGGATCGTCCTTTGCAGGAAGAAAGGAATGTTTTTCATAATGGAAGGAAGAATAGATATTATCTTGAGCTTAATGGCAGGAAATTTACTCTTGCATCTTTATCTCCTTATCAAATGTTTGAAGATCAGAAGAGATTAAGGGAAACAATGGGAAAACTAAGGGGAGAGATAAAAAGTGAGCTTGAGGGAAAAGAAAAGAAAGGAGACCAAGAGTTAGAAAAGAAAAAAAGAGATGGCTGAGAGAAAGAGAGAGAGGGTAGCAATTTGAGAGAAGAGGTAAAAAGGGGTTTGAGTGAAATAATAGAATGTCTTGGTGAGGGGAAAGAGACTAAGGAAAGGAAAAAAGTGAGTTTCTATATAAAAGCCAAAGAGAGATTAAATGCAAGAAAAGATAGTTTCCCATAATACTACTTAGTTACAAAAAAGCTTTGATTAATTCTTAGTTATTAACTTCTTCTTTGCCAAGTAGTATTTCTTCTATTTTCCAGGATTTTGAAGATGTATTTCCGTGAAGCTATTCCTAATGGGTTGCCACCTTTATGTGGCGTAGAGAATCAAATTGTCTTTGTGTCTGGATCACAAATCCCAAATAGGCATGCTTATAGGAGTAATCCATAAGAGAAAAAAGAGCTTCAAAGGCAAGTTGAGGAGTTGCTTGAGAAATGCATTGTGAGAGGTAGAATGAGCCCTTGCTCTGTTCCCATCCTATTGGTACCCAAAAAGGATGGAACTTGGAGGGTGTGCATGGATTTTTGAGCAATCAACAAGATAAAGGTAAAGTATCGCCATCCTATTCCTCGTCTTGATGACATGTTAGACTAATTACATCGATACAAAATCTTTTTTAAAATTGATCTAAAAAGTGGTTACCATCATATTCGAATGAATCCTGGAGATGAATGAAGAACTGCTTTTAATACCAAATATGGGCTTATGAGTGGTTAGTTATGCCTTTTAGCTTGACTAATGCACCTAGAACCTTCATGAGATTAATGAATCATCTCTTTAAGGATTTTTATGGGAAAATCTTTATGGTGTACTTTGATGATATCTTGATCTTTTCTAACACTTTAGAGGAGCATGTAGAACACCTAAAATACGTTTTTGAAGTTCTTAGAAAGCAACTGTTATTTGTTAATCTTAAAAGTGTACTTTTTGTGTGGATCGTGTGATTTTCTTGATTTTTATAGTTAGTTCTAAAGGAGTTGAAGTTGATGAAGAGAAATCAAAGCAATAAAGGAATTTCCTAAACCTGAGAGTGTAACTGAAGTTAGGAGTTTTCGTGGACTTGCTTGTTTTTATAGGAAGTTTGAGAGAGACTTTAGCACCATTGTTAGTTATTAAAAAGGATAAGATTTTTACATGGGGAAAAGAACAAGATGATGTTTTAACTTGTTGAAAGAAAAGTTATGTTTTGTTCCTTTGTTACAATTTCTTGATTTCTATAAATCTTTTGAAATTGTATGTGATGCTTCTGGAAAAGGAATTGGTGCTGTTTTGATGCAAGATTCTAAACCTATTGCCTAATTTAGTGAGAAGTTGAGTGGAGGCACACTGAACTATTCCACTTATGACGAAGAGTTATATGCTTTGGTAAGTGTTTTAGCCACATGGAAACATTACTTGTGGCCAAGAGAGTTTGTCATTAAAACTAACCAAGAATCCTTGAAGTACTTGAAGAGTCAAGGTACGCTTAGTAGGAGGCACGCTAACTAGGTTGAATTTATTGATATTTTCCTTATATAATTTCTTACAAACAAGGAAAAGAGAATGTTGTTGCTGATGCGCTTTCAAAAAGGTATGTCTTAGTTTCTACTCTAAGGTATGTCTTAGTTTCTACTCTAACTTCTAAATTGATGGGTTTTGAACAAATCAAGGGACTTTATGCTAATGATGTTGAATTTGGCAAGATTTTTGCAGATTGTGAGTGGGGTCCTTTGAGAGTTTTAATCTTCAAGATGGGCTTCTTTTAAAGGAAAATAAGTTTTTTATACCTAATTTATCTTTACGTCAAGTATTTGTAAGGGAAGCACATTATGGAGGGCTTATGGGTCAGTTTGGAGTCTCAAAGACACTAGACATACTTGCTGAAAATTTCTTTCGACTTGGCATGCGAAAAGATGTTGAAAGAGTGTGTGCACAATGTTTGAAATGTAAACAAGATAAACCTAAAGTGTTACCACATGGTCTTTACACGCCATTACTTATTCCTACTTCACCTTGGATTGATATTTTTATGAATTTTGTGTTAGGTTTGCCTAGAACAAGGTATGGTAAGGACAATATATTTGTTGTTGTAGATAGGTTCTCCAAATGGCTCATTTTATTCCTTGTTTAAAGACTAATGATGCTTCATATGTTGTTGATCTATTTGTAAAAGAAGTTGTTAAATTGCATGGTATACTTAGAACTATTGTTAGTGATAGGGATGCTAAGTTTTTAGACACTTTTGGCGTGTATTTTGGGGGAAGTTAGGCACCAAAATTGTTGTTGTCTACTTCTTGTCACCCACAAACTGATAGAAAAACTAAAGTAGTTAATAGAACCTTAGGAAACATGTTGAGGGTTGTTTTTAAATGTAAATTAACTTCTTAGAAAGATCACTTACCTATGATTGAATTTGCTTACGATATAACAATCCATTCTTCTACATGTATGTATCTTTTTTAGGCTATTTATGGTTTTAATCCCTCTACTCCCCTTTATTTATTACCATTACCTGCTAATGATATTTCTAATCTTGATGGTAGGACAAAGGGTGAATGATGAAAAAACTTCACGAGCAAACTAGGCTTGCAATTGAGAAGAAAAATGAGCAAACTTCCTTGAGAAAGAATAAAGGTCGAAAACAAGTTGTTTTTCAACCTGGAGATTTAGTTTGGGTTCACTTTGAAAGGACAGATTTCCTTCCAAAAGGAAGTCAAATTCGCATCCCAGAGGAGATGGCCCATTGCAAGTCCTTGAAATGACTAGAGCCAATGCTTACAAGCTCGACCTTCCTGGTGAGTTTCAAGTAAATGCTACATTCAATGTTGCTGACTTGTCTTTGTTTGATATAGGATCAAATCTGGGGATAAATTCTTTTCAAGAAGAGGGGAATGATAGAATCAAGGACAATGATAGAGTTTTGGAAGCTCCAAAAAGGCCATTTACAAGATCTCAAGCTAATGAATTGCAGACTAAGGTTACTGGACTT
The DNA here is from genome assembly GCA_026770625.1 of Nicotiana glauca. NCBI lineage: Eukaryota > Viridiplantae > Streptophyta > Magnoliopsida > Solanales > Solanaceae > Nicotiana > Nicotiana glauca. Next base: position 14,536 of record MU725178.1, read on the forward strand.
CAATGGCAAATAAAGCTTTTAATTGTAGAGGAAGAGCTCAAGTCCAAAAGAGATGAATTGTTCAAGTTTTGCAATTATTTGGTGGACCAAACTAATGTCCAAGAGGAGGAAGATTGGGTCCCAACATCATACCTTGAAGTCCACCAAAAGGGCCCCAAAAGAGCTTAAAATGAGCTTAAAAGAGATCCAAAAAGGAGTGTTTCAAAAGGAGCCCATTGGAGTCCAAACCAATGGCCAAAACTAGTACTTTTTAGGCCCAAATATTTACCAAAGGGATTCGGCAACCCACCCTCTTATTTTATTAGTTTTTATTAGTTTTCTAGTATTTAGCTTAGCCTCCAAGTAAGGGTTTTCCTTGGCAGCCACCCTACTTAGTTTAAGGACTTTTTACTCCTATAAATAGGACTTTTTCTCATTCATTGTGGGGCTTGATTATTGTCACGACCCTAGTTCACCGACTGTGAACATGTCATGACGGCACCTAGTCCCCACGACCAGGTAAGCCTAATATTGCGGAAGTATAATAATTGCGGAAAAATTAAGGAAAACAAATTAAATAACTAAAAGAAGCTATACTGAATGCCGCTCGGCATGTACAACTCAATAACACAAGTTAAAAACAATTCCCAAACCCCGAAAACTCACGGACAACAAAGGCTACAGAAGTGTATAGTAAGGGCTCCAAATTCCAGAATATCTAACAACCGGAAGAAAGAAAACTAAGTACTAAAGATAGAGTTTCATTAAAGAAGGGGTATGCTTATCATTGGAACAGCAACAAGAGTTACAAAAAGAAGTGACCAGGGAAGAGGTAAATGCAGCAGTGAAAGATATGCCAAATGATAAAGCACCTGGAGTGGATGGATTCCCAGTTGAATTCTTCAAGAAACATTGGGATGAAGTGAAGCAAGATGTATATGATGTTGTAATGTTCTTTTTCCAGACAAGTAAGATGAGGAAAGCTTGGAATTGTACAGCCATAACATTGATACCAAAGGTGTCTACTCCTACAACTGTCAAAGACTACAGACTTATTGCCTGTTGTACTACTGTATACAAGATCATTGCTAAGATCCTAACCAAAAGGATTAAAATGGTAATAGATGGTATCATTCGGAAAGCACAGTCTACATTTATAGAGGGGAGAAGTATTGTAGATAATATATTGTTCAGCCATGAGCTATTCAATGGTTATAATAGGAAAGGCTTGTCTCCAAGATGTGTCCTTGAAGTTGATTTAAGAAAGGCATATGACTCATTGGACTGGCAGTTCCTTAGATACATGCTTACAGATTTGGGCTTCCCTCAGAAATTCATCACATGGATAATGGAGTGTGTGACAACAGTGTCATACTCCTTGATGCTGAATGGAGGATTAACTAAACCTTTCACTGCTAAGAGAGGCATAAGAAAAGGAGATCCAATGTCTCCTTACCTCTTTGTGATTGTAATGGAATACCTTCAAAGGGAGATGAATCAACTAGCTAAACAGAAGGACTTCCAGTTTCATCCAAAATGCAAGAAGCTGGGAGTGACTCACATTTGTTTTGCTGACGATTTGCTAATGTTTTGTAGGGGTGACTTACAATTAGTTGCCAAACTGCAGGAGATCTTTAAGAGGTTCTCAGCTACATCAGGATTACAGGCAAGTGCAGAAAAAATTTCTATTTATATTGCTGGGGTTCCGCAACATATAAAAGAGCAACTGATTGAATATACTGGATATGAAAAAGGATGCATACCTTTTAAATATCTGGGAGTTCCATTATCAGCTAGAAAACTGAACATCCACCAATGTATGCCCCTGATTGAGAAGATCACAGAGGGAGTTAGATCCTGGACAGCAAGAATGCTTTCATACTCAGGAAGAGTTCAACTCATAAAATCAGTATTATTTGGAGTACAAACATATTGGGCTCAAATTTTTTATTGCCAAAGAAGATCATGAAGATGATTGAGACCATATGTAGGACCTTCTTGTGGACTGGTTCAACATAAAATTCCAAGAAAGCACCAATAGCTTGGGATAGACTTTGTCAGCCTAAAGTGACTGAGGGGTTGAATGTGATAAATATGAAGATTTGGAACAAAGCAGCTTTATTGAAGCATCTATGGGCTTTGGCTATGAAGAAGGACACTTTGTGGATTAAATGGGCTCACATTTATTACATAACGAATAGACCTATGGAGGAGGTACACACACCTAAGAATGCAGTTTGGGTGGTGAGGAAGATTATAGAGGCAAAGGAAGATATTCAGAACCTAAGCTCACAGCAGAACACTATTACTAGCACACTGGATGGTTTTGTGAGGCAAGGGAGGTTTCAGATACATAGAGCTTATGTTTAACTCCAACCTCAATTCCCTAAAGTGGACTGGAAAAGTATTCATATGCATACACAGATCCATCCTAGGTTTAAGTTCCATCTATGGCTGACTATCCATCAAAGGATAGCAACTGTGGATAGACTTGCCAAGTATGGAATACAAGTCCAGTCAGATTGTGTTTTTTGTGCAAGGAATATGGAAACTTTTGATCACTTATACTTTGGCTGTCCAAATACAAGCAGACTATGGGAAAGAGTTTTGATATGGACTGGACATGTCAGACAGATAGGGTCATGGCAGCAGGAACTCCAATGGATATGCAACATGGCAAAGAAGAAGGATAGCAGGGCAGAAATAATCACAACATTGTTTGCAATGGTGATCTACTGTATCTGGCGGGAAAGGAATTCAATGAGATTTAACAAAGGAAGATACTGCATGGAAGATTTGTGCAAAGAAATAGCAATACATTTACACATACAAGGAAGGAAGAAGATCAAATGGCAGGCAGAATTGTCAAAGTTAAAAAATACTCCTTAGCATAGATTGATGTAATTAAGATCAGTAGAGTATAGTTATTTTTGTATTAGTGATTTATAGATTAATGGTAAGCATTAATCTGGGAATGTAAAGTCAGTTTTTTTTATGAAATAAAAGCCAAAATTTTGTCCAAAAAAAAAAGATAGAGTAAGAGGGAGACTCGTCGGTCTGCAGACGCAGCAGATCTACCTCGAAGTCTCCAAAATCCTCCTGCCTCACTGATAGTACGCCTGAGTAGAGGTACCTGGATGATCTGCATATGAAAAACATGCGCAGGAATGGCATGAGTACACCACAGCAGTACTCAGTAAGTGCCAAGCCTAACCTCGGTTGGGTAGTGACGAGGAAGGTCAGGGCCCTACTGAGATAAAACAAAATAAATAATAAGATAACAGAAGCAGTTTAAATAAAGTCTACAGCGAGAATCTAACCCAGATAAATAAGGAAGAACAGTAATAGAAAGTAATGTAACAATACAAGGAATACTGCTCTCAACAAGGAATAATAGCCGGTGGATCTCTTATTATCCCGAGGATCTCTTGGTATCCTCATCATATGCACCCGGGATCTCTTGGTATCCCGAGGATCTCTTGGTATCCTCATCATATGCACCCGGGATCTCTTGGTATCCCGAGGATCTCTTGGTATCCTCATCATATACACCAGGGATCTCCTGGTATCCCGAGGATCTTTTGGTATCCTCAACATATACACTGGGGATCTCTTGGTATCCCGAGGATCTCTTGGTATCCTCAATAAGTAAGTCGGGGATCTCTTGGTATCCCAATATATAGAAATACATGTACCGGGTATCTCGCACCCTCAATCCAAAATATATCACGTACAGGGGGATCTCCCGGGAAGTCGTCTCGTAGTCCCGAATTAAACACACAACAATAACAACTCAAAGTCTCAGAATAAATGCTAAAATCAGTTCAAGAAATCTAACCTACATGCTTCACAAAATACAAATAGTACAGATAAACAATTAAGCAAGCAAGTCAGCTAAACATGTTTCTCTAAGCTAGCACAGGTTTAAGCTTACAGTCTAAATTAACAAGTAAACAGGAAATCTCAATTTAAATACTTCAAGTAGAAACGGGTGTACAATAATTAGCTCAAGTACGCGCTCGTCACCTCACGTACGAGGCATTCAAATATTCAAATATCATGTCCTAAAGGGAAAGGTCCCCCACACAAGGTTAGACAAGCCACTTACCTCGAACTGACTCAATATCACTAGAAACCGCGCCTTTGCCGCGAGTATCCGACTCCAAATGGCCCAAATCTATTCAATTCAATTACACATCATAAATAATTTTGCAAACAACTGATTCCACTATTAAATTTAAAGCTAGGGCGTGAAGATAGGTAAAATGACCAAACTGCCCCTCCAGCCAACGTCTCGGAATCAAATAATTTTCATGTTTTAAGAACCCTTGTCCTCTCACGAGTCTGGCCATATAAAAATCTCCCAAATCAGAGGTTAAATGCCCCCTCAAAACCACATAGCTAGGTCTAATAAGTTTTACCCACTTTTCATTCAAAAATCCAAAATTAAAGGGTGAATTTGCGATTGGATTAATGGGCTTTAGTCATACGAGAGTAGAGAATCGTTACCCAGTGATTACCCTTGAAAAACTCTTGAAATTGCTCCCAAATCCGAGCTCCAAACTTGAGTTTTGATGAAAATGGAAAAACCTCGTTTTGAAATGTTAAATACTGCCCAGTCATCTAATGCATCGCGAATGCGGGGATAGGCTCGCGTTTGCGAAGAAGAAAGAAATGGGGATGTCAAAAATGCCCTTCGTGATCGCGATGGGTAGGACGCGAACGCGAAGGCCTAGGACTTTAAAGCTATGCGAACAAGTGGCCTATAACACGATCGTGATGAAGGGAAAATGCTTAGGCCCAGAACTGGTTTACGCGAACGCGGAGATGCTTAGGCGAACGCGATGGGAAAATAAATGGTACTTCACGAACGCGGATAATGGTATGCGAACACGATGAAGGAACTATCCTCCCTTCAAGATTACACTACGCGAACGCGAGAGGGAGGCCGCAATCGCGTATACAAAAACTCTGCAACAGCTGAGCCCAGTTTTCTACAATTTTTAACAACACAAAAATGCTTCGTTGAGCATCCGAAACACACCCGAGGCCCCTAGGACCTCAACCAAACTTGCGGACATATTCCATAACATCATTCAAACTTGTACGAATCCTTAAACCACCTAAAACAATGCCGGAAACACGAATTAATCAAAGATTCAAGCCTACGAACTTCAAATTCCAACAAAACACACTTTCGATCAAAAACCTAACCAAACCTCGTTCGAATGACCTGAAATTTTGCACACACATCCCAAATGACATGACGGAGCTACAACAACTTCTGGTATTCAAATCCGACCCTCGGATCAAAAACTCACTATCGGACCGAAAACTTCAAAAATTCAAACTTTGGCATTTCAAGCCTAAATGAGCTACGAACCTCAAAAATACATTCCGAACACGCTCCCAACCCCGAAATCACCTAACAGAGCCAACGTAACCATCGGATTTCCATTCTGAGGTCCTCTTCACACTGTTCCAAATACATACTATTTTTCAACTCTTAAGGACTCATTTAGGGACTAAGTGTCGCAAAACACTCCGGATCCTAACACCGAACATCCCTGCAATCCAAAAATAGCAGAAATGAACTTAGGGGAAGCAGTTAATGGGGGATCGGGGCGTAAATTCAAAAAACGACCGGCCGGGTTGTTACATCCTCTTACACTTAAACATTCGTTCGTCCTTGAACGAACATAGAGAACATACCTTAGGTAGTAAAGAGATGAGGGTTCTGGTTGCACATATCCTGCTCGGTCTCCCAAGTTGCCTCCTCGGCCGGCTGACCCCGCCACTGAACCTTCACTGAAGCTATGTTCTTTGACCTCAACTTTCTGATCAGTCTGTCCAAAATAGCTACTGGCTCCTCAACATAGGATAGATCCTTGTCCAACTGGACTGAACTGAAATCCAACACGTGCGAGGGATCACCGTGATATCTCCGGAGCATCGAAACATGAAATACCGGATGAACTCCGGCTAGGAAGGGAGGTAAGGAAAGCTCATAAGCAACCTCCCTAACTTGCCTCAAGATCTCAAAAGGGCTAATAAACCTCGGACTTAGCTTCCCTTTCTTTCCAAACCTCATGACGCCCTTCATAGGCGAGACCCGAAGTAGAACCCGCTCACCAACCATATATGCAACATCACGAGCCTTCTTGTCTGCATAACTCTTCTATCTAGACTAGGCTGAACGGAGTCGGTCCTGAATCACCTTGACCTTCTCCAATGCATCTTGAACTATCTTTGTGCCCAATAGCTTGGCCTCGCTCGGCTCAAACCAACCCACCGGAGATCTACACCTCCTACCATATAAAGCCTCATACGGCGCCATCTGAATGCTGGACTGATAATTGTTGTTATAAGCAAACTCCTCCAATTGCAAGAAATGATCCCCAGACCCACCAAACTCCATAACACACGCACGGAGCATATCCTCAAGAATCTAAATAGTGCGCTCGGACTATCCGTCCGTCTGGGGGTGAAATGCGGTGCTCACCTCCACCCGAGTGCCTAACTCCTGCAGCATGGCCCTCCAGAACTGCGAAGTAAACTGAGTACCTCTGTCCGAAATGATAGAATCTGGAATACCATGCAAACGGACGATCTCCCTAATATAAAATCTCTGCCAACCACTCCGATGAATAACTGGTACACACAGGAATAAAATAAGCGGACTTGGTCAGCCGATCCACAATGACCCAAATGGAATCAAGCTTCTTCAAGGTTCTTGGGAGTCCAGATACAAAGTCCATGGTGATACGCTCCCATTTCCACTCTGGAATCTCAATCTGGTGAAGCAACCCACCCGAACGCTGGTGCTCATACTTCACCTGCTGGCAGTTGAGGCATCTAGACACGTAGTCAACTATATCCTTCTTCATTCGCCTCCACCAATAGTGCTGCCTCAAGTCCTGATACATCTTCGCGGCACTAGGATGGATGGAATACCGCAAACTATGGGCATCTGCTAGAATCAACTCTCGAAGACCATCAACATTTGGCACACAAGTCCGGCCCTACATCCTCAATACTCCATCATCCCCGATGGTCACATCTCTGGCATCCCCACGCTGGACCCTGTCCTGAAGGACAAGCAAATAAGGGTCATCATACTGTCGCTCCCTGATACGATCAAATAGGGATGATCGAGAAACCACACAGGCTAGAACCCGACTGGGCTCCAAAAGGTCCAATCTCACGAACTGGCTGGCTAAGGCCTGAACATCCATCGCCATAGGTCTCTCTGAGGCTGGTAAATATGCCAAACTCCCCAAACTCTCCGCCCGGCAACTCAAGGCATCGGCTACCACATTGGCCTTTCCCGGGGAATAAAGAATAGTAATATCATAATCCTTTAACAACTCTAACCATCTCCTCTGATGCATATTCAGGTCCTTCTGCTTAAGCAAGTGCTGCAAACTCTGATGGTCAGTATAGATCTTACAAGGCACCTCGTACAAATAATGACGCCAGATCTTCAAGGCGTGACCAATAGCAGCTAATTCAAGGTCGTGGATGGGGTAGTTCTTTTCATGTACCTTCAACTGTCTGGACGCGTAGGTAATCAACCTACTGTCCTGCATCAACACCGCTCCAAGTCCAACCTGTCACACCTCTTTTTTTTACCTACACCCACAAGGGCGTAAAGGAGTTTTTCCAAATAAAGGACAATCGGAATGGGATTTAGTTATTAATTATTCAGAGTCGCCACTTTGGAGATTAATGGTGTCCCAAGTCACCGGTTGAATCCAGAACCGAGGAAATTATGACTCTGTTAACAGTCCGCGAACCAGAAATCCGAGTAACGAATTCTGTTAACCCGGGAGAAGGTGTTAGGCATTCCCGGATTCCGTGGTTCTAGCACGGTCGCTCAACTATTGTATTTGATTTTTTCTGATTTCAAAACATGTTCTAATTTATGTGCCTTTTATTAGTAAACCGCTTTCATTTTTATTTTTGATTATTTTAATAAGAATTGCAACGTCGTGAAAATGCGTCTCGAACCACGTCGCACCAGTGCACCCGTGGTTGTCAATACATTTCAACTCCGTTGAGATTTGGATTTGGGTCACATAAATGTGCACCCGAATTTAGGAATGTAATATTATTAAAAATCGCGCCTAAAGCGACTAACGCATTGTTATCTTTTGGGAAGGCCGTGAAATTTGCTAAACGGCCCGTCCTGAATTTCTAAGTATTTTTGTTAAGTAATTAATGAGGATCCCGCAATTATGTATTTGATTTGACGAGGCTCGTCTCATTTATATTTTTAATCTAACCTAAAGAACCGCTATGTTTTAACAAGTATTATTTCTAAAAAAAGTCCAGTTAACAATTAGTACAATTGACCGAAAATATGGGCCTCAATATCAGGCCCAAAAGGAAAGGCCCAGGCACCAGTGCACGTTGTTAATACATTGTTACTGTTGCATTACATTAAACCCCATTTCAAATTGCATTGCTACTTTACTGAAAATTTAAAACTACCCATTTCAATTCAATGAACGAGTATTATTATTATTATTAATTTATTTTTCAACTCAATATTTATGATAATTCTAATTCATGTGTATATCAAGCTTAGATCTATTGTTCATACAACAAACCTTAATAAAACCAATAGCTAAAAAAAATGATCAATTAATCATGAATGAACAAGGATTTTGGGACAAATTTTACGATTTCTAACATCCTTGACAATTCGACTATCAACACATCAATTAGTAAGAAATTTTTTAAAACCTTCTTCAGGAAGTGCTTTGCACCACTTTTAAACTACAACTAATACCAAAATTCAATCACACTTAGTAAACTATAGAGTAAAACGACTTCAGTTTTATTCGAACAGTCCGATTTATACATATGATCAAATTTAGAGAAAATTCAATTTGCTAAAGCTAAACGTGCATATGGCAGCAACTACACATTCTTCAGGAGATAAAATCATGTATTATATTTCAACATTCCTTTCACATCTTCACCAAAAATAAGAATCGAATTTTTTGTACCTAGAATTAGGAAGCAAAAATAGGAGGATCAGCATCAGTTTTAGTGCAGAAACAGCAATCAAAACTATAACAGCAATCGACAACCAGTAGAGGAGGAGTTCTAACCCAAAATCATCTTCAAATTAATTAATATATCACACCAGATCTGTACAGTGATCGAGATTTAACTAAAAAAAAATCTGGAATCTACTTGAATCTGCTCTAAATGATCACTGATTTTCAAACAACAAATCAGAATTCTAAAGGTGAAGATTAAACTGAAACATTCGATGAAAACAGTATATTTTTGGCTTTTTTGTGGATTTTCTAATATTTTTGGATTTTGAGGGTTTAAAATTCAAAAAATGAATCTGAATTTAGGAGAAGAGTTTTTCGGGGAATATTGGGGCTCTAAAAACTTCTTCTTTTAAGGCAAAGAGGCATGGCTTTTTTAGGCAAACTTAAAGGGGAAGCTTTTAGATCTTGTTCACACTTTTTCCCCCTCTTTTATTTCAGATTTTGTTTAATAGTCCCTAATTTACTGACTTGTTACTCAAGTAAGTATACTAACTTCCAAAAATTCTATCTTGAACCCTATCCAGAATGTTCTAGAAGTTTCCACTAGTTGCTACCAAGATTCTTTCTATCTAAATCCTATATTACCCTTGAATTTGAATCTAAATTACTAACCTACTACAACCATAACCAAAAAGCCCATTTAACTAGATTTAAACCAAAAAAAAAGTAAAATCAATCAAACAAAACCCCCTAAATGATCAAATTAAACTGATATGAACCTAAATCCAATGGCCATGACTAATTAACTAAAACACAAAATCAAGCTTATTAGACTATAACTGTATATGGAAAACTTAACCTATCACTAAACAAAACAGAAAAAATGCTTTTAATTAGTCATGATATGCTTAATTCCAAATCGAGCACAGTTTAATCGACGAACAAATACCCAATATGAATCGAAAGAGAACAAAGAACAAACAACGAACTACTCTAATTAAACACCAGTTAAAACGAACTGATAAAAAAAATGAAGAAAAAGTAAAACAAAGTCCTAAACCGATTAATTGGCAGAAATAACGGTTAACAAGAGCAAAGTGATGAAACAGGACCAAAAGACCTTACCTACATAGCCTGGAATGGTGATTGGAGAACTCGATTCGAGCCTCGGAATAACGGAATCGTTTGTTCTTATCAAAGAACGAACACGTTATTTCGTGACTCGAATCAAACAATGAACTCAGGGACTCGGCAAAAATTGAGCAAACTCGAACTTCTTAAAGTTCTGACTTCTCTTCGTTTGAGATTCGAGCAATTCCGTTGGTGTTTGACGGAAACTAATGAGGGATTCAAGAAGAAGGGAACCAGGAGAGGGTGTGGTGTGAATTTGGCGAAGTTTGGAGACGATAGGGTTTTGGCGGATTTTTGGATTTAATATTCGAAGGGATTGACTGAGTTTTGGGAGAAATTAATCTTGGAAACGGAAAGGTGATGAGACAAAGATTATAGGGTGTAAATTTGGAAGGGAATGGAGCATCGCCGCCACCGGCGATTTTCGGCCGGCGACGTTAGGGTAGAGTAGGGCGGTGTTACAGGAGGGGTGTGCGAGGAGGACGATGTGTGTTCTTAGGATTGGAAATATTTTTCAGACAATTTTATTAAACCCCTGAGGAGGAGTTGTGACCGTTGGATGAATCAGATGGAAGGCTAGGATTTAACGACGTCGTTTTGGTCATGGGGCAATTGGACCGGATTGGGAATCGTTTGGGCCTGGGTTGGTTCAAGTCCGATTGGGCTCCAAACCAAATATAACAGCCCAATTCCTTGTCTTCAATTCATTTTATTCGTTTTGTTTATTTATATTTGTTTTCATTTTGTATTTTTATATATTTTTTTTTTATTTTTTGATTTTGGTAAAAATTAAACAAAACCTAATTGAACTATTTAACTTCCTAAAATTGTTTAAAGATCAACAATTATCAATTAAAAATGCCTAAGAACTATTTTTGTAACTTTCTTTAAATTGTTCTAAAATAAATTAATATCTATTTAATACTAAAATGGGAAATTAAATTCCTAATGAAAATACATATTTTTATATTTTCCATATGAATAAAAATGCACAAATAAAAATGCAACAATTACCAAAAATGACACAAAATTCACAAAAATAGTAAAATAGAGAAAAAATCATTTTATTTAAATTTTTTAGGAATTATTCATATATAGGGCAAAAATCACGTGCTCACAGCTGCCCCTCTTTGCTCGGAAACACGAAGAGTTTTCGTGCAAAGATAAGTGAGCGAAAATGAACGATTTTTGCCCGTTTGAATATTCCGTGTGAAGCATTTTTGAAAACCGTATGACCGAACCTTGCTTCAAAGGTTGCCTACATATCCTAGTCTAAACAGGAATCAGGTCAGTGTAGTTCGGGAAGGTTTGGTAGCTGGGACTACCAGGAGCTGTGATTTCACTGCTATTGCTGCTGTTACTGCTTGCTGACCTCCTTATTACACCATGTCAAGATAAAAGAAGCTAGCCTAAGCTATGCTCTATGAGTTACAAGAAATCCTATCTATGCCTTCAACTTGCTCTTGTGTTGCCTTGAACTTGTATCTTGTGCTCTTCCAACGGAATTCTTGTTGTTGCCTTGGCTATGTTTTTCCATTTCTCCTGATGTTTCTTGACTATAATTTGAAATATGTGTCCATTCTTCAGGTGGACTCCTGCTTGCGATTGCTTAAAAATGTATTCCCTTGTTCTCTAGGTGGGCTCCTGTTTGCGATGCTTGAAAAGTATTCCCTTGTTCTCCAGGTGGGCTCCTGTTTGCAATGCTTGAAAATGTATTCCCTTATTCTCCAAGTGAGTTCCTGATTGCAACGTTTGAAAATGTATTCCCTTGTTCTCCAGGTGGGCTCCTTATTACAACAAAATAGACAAACAAAAAAAATTTCCTGCCCTAGTATGGTTACTGGGCATATCATGGTATCAGATATTAACACTAAAGGCTAGAATTTGGATTGTACTTCCCTTGTTTTCCAGGTGGGTGCCTGCTTGCTGCATTAGAAAAAGATATTCCCTTGTTCTTCAAGTGGGCTCCTGCTTGCTGAATTTTGAAAAGATATTCCCTTGTTCTTCAGGTGGGCTCCTGCTTGCTGAATTTTGAAAAGATATTCCCTTGTTCTTCAGGTAAGCTCCTGCTTGTTTAATTTGAAAAGATATTCCCTTGTTCTTCAGGTGGGCTCCTGCTTGCTGAATTTGAAAAGATATTCCCTTGTTCTTCAGGTGGGCTCCTGCTTGCTGAATTTGAAAAGATATTCCCTTGTTCTTCAGGTGGGCTCCTACTTGCAACAACCATACAAAACAAGGAAAATTTTCTGCCCCAGTTTGATAACTGGGTGCGTTGTGTTACTGAATGTTATCTTGAAAGATAAGACTTTCTTTATACTTTCCTTGTTCTTCAGGTGGGTGCCTGACTGCTGCGCTTGGAATGTATTCCCTTATTCTTCAGGTGGGCTCCTGGTTGCTAACTTTGGAAAGTATTCCCTTGTAATCCAGGTGGGCTCCTGCTTGCTGGCTTTGAAAACTATTCCCTTGTTATCCAGGTGGGCTCCTGCTTACAAAGAAAATTCTTTCTGCCCCTGTTTTAATCAAAGAAAGATTTGTTAATATAAAATGGTGGTTAGCTGGTCGCATTCTTGTTGGCCATGCTCCTGCTTCTGACTTTGCTCTGACTTGCTTCTTTGGACTTGCTTTGACTTGCGATGATTTCCTGGCTGACTTTCAACCCTCTGATCTTGATGACCCCAATGTGTTACCTCATGTTATTGTTTTGTGTGTTTGTACCTTTCTTGTAAAACTTTGCTTCTCCCTCATATCTATCGGATTACCCTACATGATGGGATTCCCATTGGTCCTTTTTGCCTTACTTTCTTTGATATTTCCCAACCTTGTTATGCCATTCAACTAGGAAGCTGGTAGTTAGTCTTGACATCTTTCTTTTGTTTTGAATTGAACTGACACTGAAATGTCTTATAGACAGACTTCAAGAGAATAAAATGCAATGACCTCGAAGGTTTTGAGGATAGAAAAATTCTGAAAACGAATGAATTGTAATGAAAAGAAAAAGGATAGGACTTATCTGGGTGGAACCGCTGGTACTATTGATCGTGCCATGCATTTTGGATTAACCAACCTAGTCCGTCCAACCAATCAATTGTCAATTGCCACATTTACTGTTCCATACTTTCACAACCGACTTTCACTAAAACCCAAACCTTGCTTATTTTGCCATGTTTCAAAAACACCTTTTAACCACAGACTTCCTTCATTTGCTCATCTGAAAAACTCACTTTCGCCTTACGGTGTCCGTGAGGGTTTTCACCAATAAGACTCTCTCTTTTTTAATGTCTCTCAAACTCACTTCGCCTTACGGTGCCCGTGAGGGTTTTCACCAATAAGACTCTCTCATTTTCAATATCTCTCAAATTCACTTCGCC